>CM057451.1:10910000-11130000 GCA_016271365.2 Neoceratodus forsteri
CTTTTTGCAAACATATATATGCAGACTTGTTGCAGTGTTTATGGTATAAAGAATAAAGATAAGAATAACATATATTTTATTGTCACCATCATCATCAGCGGACTAAGTGATATGATATTTTTTCAGAGGTGTCTGGCCAGAGTGCACTGTCATCACGTACTGCCACGAGGCCATGAATGTGTTCATTCCCATATCTGGTCCTGTGTAGGACAGTATGGTCTGCAAGCCCATTGGTCCACACTGTGGACCAACAGGCATACAGATCATATTGTATGCTGTCATTCGGCGGGTGGCCAGGCAGTATGCGGGTGGGGTGCTGCTGCCTGCTGATGACGGGGGGATACTGGGTGGCCAGGGACCCTCTGTGGGTGGGTGGGGAGGGGGTACCACTGGACCACCAGGTAACTCTTTATTTTCACAGCAGCCTATGATCGAGTGAACGGGGGAGTTACTGCTAGACCACCAGGGAATTCACTATCTTTACACCGGCCTGCGATCAGGCAAATGGGGTGGGGTTACCGCTAGACCACCAGGGAATTCTCTATTTTACAACAGCCCCGATCGGGCATACGGGGTGGGTGGGGTGTTCACTGAACCTCAGGGGGATATGTGTACCCAGCAATGGTGTTCTGTGAGGGCGGGTGGCCACCCACGGCTGGTGGCTGCTGTGTTGTACCTTGCAATACAGCAGCCCACCTGTGGGTGGCTGGGACTTGCTCCTGCTTTTCCAGCACTCAACTTTGAGCCCCCCGTGTGGTGCAGTGCAGGGTTGCACCAGCATATGTGCTGCACATCCCGGGCTGAACATCGGGATGTGCCGCATATGCATGGGCATGACCCCTGCATCTGTGTTGCTTAGGATCACATTGCGTCCTGGCGCATCGGGACATGCGCTGTGCCTGGCAGCCATTTGAATATTCCACAGGGTCACAATGCAGGGTTGCACCAGGTGCAACCCCTTTGAATATCCCGACCAAAGTAAACATTATTGAGGCTCCAGAAACATTTATTTTTTGAAATAGACATTAAAGCAGCAGTGCAACAATCTGGTGAAAATTTTGACCTATACTTTTTTATGCTATTTTACATTGCCACTTTACTTACCTCCTGACTTATATGATACCATTCTTTCCAGTATTTGAATCTGCTTTAGTACTTTTTTCATGTCTGAAATAATAAAAGGAGTACTCCTTTTAACACGGTGTGGACCAGGTCTTTGTCAGTATTTTCTGCTGTTTTTCTCCATCAGTTGTTTATATATTACTTCTGTTGTAAAATTAACAATTATGCAGTAGGCAGTGTTTTATGACCTCACATAACAATATTTGTTCAAAAACAGCTGCAAATAGTGATGAAAACCTGGTCAGAGCCATATTAAAATGCATGCTGCTTTTATTTTTCAGACATGAAAAAAGTAGTAAAGTAGACACAAGCTGTGAAAAGAAGGGTATCATACAAGTCAGGAGGTAACTAGTGGCTGGCAATCTAAAATAGCATAAAAAAGCATAGGTCAAAATTTTCACCACACTGTTGCAATGCTGCTTTAATTTATAATTTAAGTATGACATTATGTGCTCACAATCACAACATACAAAATGCAACTATCTTGTGTCCAGAAAATTGTCAGGTGCTGACAAAGTGAAATGGGAGCATTACACCACATGCAAAGTCCCCCAGAATCTATTGTGCAGTCATTCATGCATGCAGTGCTCACACAGAGATCCCAGAATTTTTCTGCATCCCCAAAATGCAACTGTCTTGTGTCCAGAAAATTCCCACATGCTGATGAAGTGAAATGGGAGCATTACACCACATGCAAAGTCCCCCAGAATGCATTGTGCAGTCACTCATGTGCGCAGTGGTGACACAGAGACCCCAGAAGTTTTCTGCATCCCCAAAATGTAACTGTCTTGTGTCCAGAAAATTCCCAAGTTCTGAGGAAGTGAAATGGGAGCATTACACTATATGTAAAGTCCCCCAGAATGTATTGTGCAGTCACTTATGCACACAGTGGTCACACAGAGTCCCCAGAATTTTTCTGCATTCCAAAATACAATTGTCTTGTGTCCAGAAAATTTACATACTCAGTGATGATGATGTCATGATGCACGGTGTCTTGCCAAATCATGTGAAGGAGTGATAACATGGCATGAATCCATTCAGTGTTCCATCAGCAATTATGACCATGAGAGAACTGTTGCTGGTCCAAAGTGTGCTGCGATTCCTGTGAATGTGATGCGATCACCTCAACCAGATGGAAGGGTGCCCTTTGTGTGTACACTAATAGTAGCCTTGGTGAATTGAGATATCTCTGTCTCTCTCTCTCGCTCTATATATATATATATATATATATATATATATATATATATATATATATATATGTATATATATATATATATTTTCTAGGTGGGGGTTGACATATATATATATACATGTTCTCATTGTATTGTTTTGTATCGCATGTCACATACTGTTGGTGTGCACATTCCAGTGCTTGATGAGAAATATTGGCGTTGAAATTGGAAATGGAATACTCTCAAGCCAATGAAGGTAAGTATTTTTTTTTTGGGGGGGGGAGCACATTTGCAAGTAGGTCTCAATGGTTTATTATTTGGTTACTTCTTCACAGATTTCATCTACATCCTTCTCCAGTCCGGTAATGATGGTCATGATCATTGATTGAAATGACTTCTGCTTGTCACATGTCTGTCCCTGCTTGGCAGGTGGGCATGATGTTGAGGAAATTCTTTGGATAAGGCAACTATGACACAACAAAGCATCTGCAAGTTTCCTAAAAAAAGAAATGAAAGACTTATTACAACTTGATTGCAGCAGTAAGACATTATGTTTAAGCCATGGCTGTTCCACCATGGGTATCTGGATTAACACAGATAGCAAGCTGTCCCACTGCAATCATCAGATCACAATTTAATTTAGTACCAGGCTGTGTAACAAATGTACTGTGTCAGTGTCCCTGCCTCTCACCTCAAGTTACATTTTAAAACCGCATCTTGTCAAGTAACACAACCTGGGTCCAACTTTTTCAACACTGTCATGGCTGCATAGCTGCAAATTTGGAATACAGTGCATGATATGTTGCAGAAATATTTTTTTGTGACACACATGTCACCTAGTTATGAATCATCAGTCAGATGTGTTGCACTCTTGCAACAAGGCTGTTGGTTAACTAGGATCTGCAGCTTATCCATTAGGTAGGGAAATGGGCAGACTGGGTGGGCCAAGCAGTCCTTATCTGCCATCAAATTCTATGTTTCTATGTTTCTGTTATGAAACAAAAAGGAACAGATGAAATAAATTATTATTTTTTTTTTTAATTATACTTTATATCACCTCTGCGGCTGGGGAGTGTTACCTATCGTTCCCTCCAGTCTGGCTTTTGACCTCACAGTGCCGCTCAATCCCAAGCCCCAGGCTCTACCTCTTCCTCCAGTTCTGCACTGCAGTCCCTCTCTCACGATGGGTACACAACCACCACCACAGAAGCTGGGGGGGATCCAGATGAGGGGGAGCATCCAGAGTCTGAACCCAGGTGGCGCCACCAGACCAGCCCTCATGTAGCATGCTGAGATGGGTTTTTCATGCTTGCCCCTATGCATGCGACTGTGTAATGATGTCAGCATGGAGAAGTTCATAGACGTCATCCCTGATGTGCTCCCAGCATAGGTAGTACCTCCGGCCTCCACCGGAGGTCACTATTGTGCTGGGATACCCCTGGATCCCACCCCAGGGAGAGGAGAGCTGTCCTCCAGATGCTCAATCCTGCTTTCTCCCTGCCGACCTCCAGCACCCGGGCTCGTTCCCGAACCTGGGTCGCTGGTGTGACACGAGGTGTGGCATCCGGTGCTTCAACCCTCAGCGCCACTGGGCCAGTAGATGAAATAAAATTGATATACTTACCAGTATGGATTGAAAATGGATATCCCATAGGTTCCTGTAGACAGTACTGCTGCTGTACCATTGATACAGACCTTCAGCGAAGGACAGTCATTTGTTGTTAACCTGTAAAAAAACAAAATAAGTTGGCCATATGTGTTTGACCATTGCAGCTCAGAAAAGCAACACAAAAGAAAACACAGAGCTAAAGGAAGTTGAATAGCATGAAAAACATTAGTACACATACTCACTTTTTAGTTTTAATGGTAAGAAGCCTTGTGCCTGTGGCTGATGGATGTGGTCTCCTGTTCTACTCCCTCTGCCTTGATATGGTCAATGTAATGGAAAAACATTGTCACAATGGCACTGGTGGTGGGTAGTGGTCATAGCTGCGGCACATGATGACATTCCTTCTCACATCTTCCTGCATCTGGTGGTGGTGGCAGCAGCGAACAGCAGTCTTATGGTGGTGGTAGTCCAGGGAGACACACGGTCACATTCCCTATGGTGGCAGTGGCGAACAGCGTCTTATGGTGGTGGTAGTCTTGGGACCAGGATATTCTGTGCTCTGTGTTATAAATGTGACGTGACATATGGAATTTGAGTCACTATGAGTGGGGCACTGACTTAACTTTATGAAAAAGAAAACATGTATCATACAAGACATGTGACAGCCTTTTAACCAGTTAGGTAAAAACCTGCCAGCATTAACCTCATCATCATTCATCATCATCTTCAGAAAGAAAGCTGCCCTCACATTCTTCTATGTCTGAATTCTGACCACGGGGAAATTCTTTCTCCATTGTTATCATCTACATCAGTGGTAGACTACTTCATGCTGTCACTGCCACCAGTTCAACAACACCTTAAATAACCAGTGCTGTTCTCAAGTCACAAACGATCCAATCTGGAAAAGAATACCTTTTGCCGGTGGGGGGCACTGGCTGCAGATTACGACAGTGCAAAACCAAGAAAAGACACCACAATGGCAGTACAAAATCATGCAGCTGCAGTGGATAGCAGGTTTACTCTGCTGCGCCTGCAATTACACTGTGGCACAATAAAAGGTGTATTATTTGATGTCACGTCACGCACTGCACACACACACACACACACACAATTTGTCTACAAGTAATGCGTAGCAAACTTAAAACTTCACACAATCAGCAAAAAAATGTCAACAATTACTGAAAATATTACTGGGTGTACATTAACACAGTCAGTTATACAAGAAATATATAACCAAAACACAAAGAACTCCCTATTTATCCAACTTAAATCTACCTACACCAGATACGCCCATCCCCAAAGCACACTTCCACTGTCACTTAGTACACAGACTGAATGTTGTACATTAACATTCAAAATCCACACACAAACAATAAATGCTCAACGATATGAGCACAGGAGGGTTTCCTACAATTGATGAACTAAAGTTTCAGCAAAAAAATGACTCAAAAAGGCTTTTTTAACAGCTTTTAGAAGGTTTGAATCACAGAGAGCTCTCAGAGCAGACTGTTTCCTACAGCTTCCTACACACTGTCCCCTGAACTGAGGCTGTGCAGAACAATCTAGAGCCCATGTGACCTGAAATCCCATGAATCACTGCAAAATTCGCCTTTGGAGCTTAAAAACAAGGTGAAGTGAGGTGAAGTACATTGTTTTCAATGTACTTCGCTTTAAAATTTGGTGGAGTAGTAGTTTGGGAAGGTGGAGTAATGCAAAATCATTGTTTTCAATGGACTTCATGTTACCCACTATAATGCAAAGTACTACACTTCACATTGCAGATCACTCCATGAATTCGCCTTTACTCTGCAAATCACTCTGCAGAGCGAATTGATGCCACTTCGCCCATCTCTACCAGTAAGCAAGCTGGATATCTGCAACAGAGGGGACACTTTGGGGGGCTGGAAAGGATGAGCAGAGACCTGGGAAAGCCCAAGGAGTAGTCAAGGGTATGGTTGCTCGGTTTCAATGTGAAAAAGTGCAAAATAATGCACTTACATCATAGAAACCAGGGAGCAGAGTACAAAATAGATGGAGTGGTACTGATGACAACCAAGCAGGAATGAGACCTAGGGGTAATCATATCGGATGACCTAAAGGCAGCCAGGCAGTGTGACAAGTCTCTCAGAAGAGTTACTGGGATGCTGAGGTGCATAGGCAGGGGTATCACCAGCAGATTGAGGGAAGTGGTGTTGCCCTTTGAGAGAGAGAGAGAGAGCGAGAGAGAGAGAAAGAGAGAGAGACCAGTCCAGAGGAGGACAACTAAAATAGTGCAGTGTCTGCATCAAAAGTGCTACAAGGAGAGACTAAAGGACCTCAATATGTGCACCCTGGAAGTGAGGAGGCAGACAGTGATATGACAGAGACTTTTAAATACCTCACAGGGGTAGATAAGGTAAAGGAGGGAAGTATTTTTCAGAAACAAAGGTGCTAAAGAACAATGGGACATGCTATGAAGCTGGAAAGGTGTAGATTCAAGAGAGATGTGAGGAAGTTTTCCTTCACAGAAAGAGGGGTGGATGTCTGGAATATTCTTCCAGTAGAGGTGTTAGGGGTGAAAACAGTGATGAGGTTCAAGAATGCATGGGATAGACACAAGGTAATTGTAGCGGAAAGGAAGGGAGGTGGGAGAAAACTGCAGATCGAGTAGGGTCTGCAGTGAGAATCAAGGTAGGGAAAATGGGCAGACTGGGTTTCTGAGTTTCTAAGTTTCTGTGTTTCACCATGGCTCAGGGGACTTTAAACCTTAGCATTGCATTTCCTTATGTTTTCCTTTAACCTTTAACCCTAATAGATGCTTTATCATAGTTTATGTGTTTTTTTTTTACAATTAATTTGATTAGATTTTTGTGCTGACTGAAATCAGAAAGATCACTTTCATGTACTTTTTTCGAAATTGCACAAATTTCATACATTTTTAAACTAGAACAGTGTGTATAAAGTGGAAGACTGGTTGAAACTGAATATTTTTAATTTACATTTTGTTCATTGTGCAGTTCGAAAAAATAGCACTATTTGCTGAAATTTGCCATTATTAAGCATTCATATTTTTGCAAATGTGCAGTTTGGGAGGAATGAGGTTATCTGAATAAAAAGTATTAGTAAGGCTATGCCAGATTGTGGCACAATTTTCCAAAAAAATGCATGAATGTGAAATTGACAGTTTCACAGGTGTAATAAACATTTCACCCAGCACCTGTAGATAGACAGACAAACAGGCAGACAGACCAACACTGTAGATAGATAGATAGATAGATAGATAGATAGATAGATAGATAGATAGATAGATAGATAGATAGAGAGGCAGAAAGACAGAAACTTTTCAAAGGAAGTTTGCTTACATTAGGCCCAATATAATATATTGAAACAAAGAATGTTCAGCACCATTCTGAAAATGACAACTAGAAACAGAATGATTTACATGTAACTATGTACGCAACTGTACATGCCACATTTCCACTTCTCTACAACCTGTGGGTGAATGGATGCAGGGTGACATAATATCAGAGTACAAATCATACATGTTTCATCGCATAAAATGGCAATAACTAACAAATGCCTGTGTGTGGTATTTGGCCGACTCGGTGACCAAAATAAACACCCAAGTTGACGCAGAGAACAGTCCTACTATCACAGACATTATCTGGTTAACTTTTCTATACACTCATTCACTCCCTTTCATGCTAGTGAGGACCTGGAAGTGGTCCCACAGGAAGGACTAATTAAATAAATACCAACCTGCTCTGATTTATCCCTCATCAAAGCACTGTGCGTGACAATCAAAAGGAATGTTCAAAAAAATGTGGCTGCGTGACCAGGACACCTCAGATCACATTTCAACTGCACGTACATCACTTCAGGCTGAATGCCAACAATATTATTCAAATGAAACTTGGCTATGAATGAGAAGATGTAATTTCTATGTGTAAATCTTATACTGACTGATTCAGCAAAATGGAAACTACAGCAAAGAAATGTGTGTATGTGTTAAGGAAATTTAGGTAATCTGCACAGGGTTTTAGTACAACAAAGGGTCACATTTCACATTCACAAAGGGTAGCAAACATGAGCTCAATAAATGTCCTAGTTAATAATGATCTCAGAAGCATGAGAGACATTGAGATTGAATTGGGGGCAAGAACTATTGCGCAGAATGATGATGAAGTATGAAAATGTCCACCCAGATATCTGTCTGGCTGTCTTTTCTAAATGTAAGATGTGATGGTACAGTAGCTAAATACACTGTGCATACAGTCTGTTTGTTGAATTTTGTTGTCCACTGGGCCTAGAGGTCCCTTTTTCATGGAGCGACCGGGGGAGGGATACAGATGGTAAGCAACTGAAATTGAACCAGATTAAGCTGCTGGTGGTATTTTTAGTAACAGTGACTGAGGAGGATACATTTCTGTTTCAAATATTAATTGTAGAGTGTGTGGGGCTGAAGCCTGCAGCAGCTTGCCCAGAGCCAGTGATTTCTGGGCACAGCTGACCACAAGTCCAACACATTGTGTTTCCTTGCTGTAAAATTAACTGCAAGAGCCAGAAGGTTTTCAAGGCATATCTTATTTATTTATTATTCATTCAATGTATTTATTCTCTGTCTCCCAGGATAGACTTATATGATTTGCAATCCCACTTTCTTGAGAATCCTGAAAGAAATGTAACTATGCAATTATGTACGCCATAGAATGTCTCGTTGCAGTTTATAAAGTGACTCCCTTGATTTTTTGCTTTAAAATGGAGTAAAAGTTTAGAAATTTATTTTGAATGTTGTACTGGAAAAAATGCAAGGACATACTGTATGATCACAGCTGGCAATTACATGCAAAGACATACACAACACTAAATTACAAGAATTGAATCAAGGTTAACATAAGAAGTACAGATAAATTACTCATTAAATGTTTTTCTTAAAAAGCTAAAGGTTGGCAAAATATGTTTAGGTGTTAGAAAAGTTGTTTTCAAGGAAAGGCTTTTTAGTATTGGAGAATGCTGAGTGCTCTGAAAGTGGGAACATGAAAGTGTACCTTCCATTTTCCTTTTTAAGGCTGCCTGACTTAGTAAGGACAGACTTCTTACAATTACTGTAATGAGTCTTTCAAATGCAGATGCAGTGGATAACCCATGTTCCTACCATGATTACTATGGTGTGACCTCAAAGTAGCCATGGTAGCAACATTGATTCATCCATAGAAAAAGTAGTGCAGTGCTCTCTTGCTAAAGCTGTGATTGGTGGCTGCTTCTCAGACCCCCCATACAAATCAAAGCCCTTATCGGTGGCTGCTTCTCAGCTCCCCATAGAAAACAAAGCTGTGTTTTGTTGGCAAATTCTACTCTCTATGGTTGGAATCCCCACCACCACCCTGCTTGTTTTCAGTGTGTGACACCAGTGGTAGCCATCAGTATAGCAAAATCCCTTCATTGATGGCAATGTGGGCACTGCGACCTAATTGACAGTCATTCCATTGATCAGGATTTTTCAGCGCCTACCATCTTGCTGCCCAAGGGGTATTGCACTGTCTCCCCCCACACCTCTGACCTGGAGGTGATTATATTATTTGTTGAGGGGGTGCATGGGGTGAAGACAGCTGGGATGTGCCCCGGTGCTTTGCCATGATCGTGGTCAGGCAGCATGATTGCCAGGTGGCATGGTTGTTGTCAGGATTGTGTTGTCACTGTAGTGCTGGTTGATGAAATTGATGTTGAACCAACATGGTGGAACTGACACCAGGAAGCCCACCCCCAGTGCTGCCAAATATAACACCCCGGGGGGAGAGGATGTGAACAGGATGATACCTGTCATAGTGAACAACCCTGGGATTAATTGAAACCCCTTCCCCAAGCAGTTTATATGTTTTTTATAATGCCCACATGCTGGTTGGCTGGTTATAAATTAAGTGCTGAAGTGCTTATAGTGCTTTCTGTGCATATTAACCTAAAAACAAAACTAAGAGGGCAGTTTTAATAGAAGAATAACAAAAGTCTGTGTCTGCTTTTTCTAGATGCTAGTAGCCCCCTTCTAAGATATATTTTGCAGCAGACAGCATGAGGTAATATAGAAACACAGAAACATAGAATCTGACAGCAGATAAGGACTGCTTGGCCCACATAGTCTGCACCTTTTCCTTACCTAATGCACAGGCAGCAGATCCTAGTTAACCAACAGCCTATTTCCTCCTACCCCCCACTAGAATGGCCTTATGTCTGTCCTATGCATTTTTGAATTCCCCCACTGTTTTTGAGTCCACTACCTCCTCAGGAAGGCTGTTCCATGTATCCACAACCCTCTTCATTAAAAAATGCTTCCTCACATTACCTTTGAGCCATCCTCCCTCTGTCTTCAAATTGTCCCCCCTTGTTCTTGCACATCTCTTTTTCTGAAAGATGCTACCATTTTGGACTCTGTTGATTCCCTTGATGTACTTGAACGTTTCTATCATGTCCCCCCTCTCCCTGCTTGAGTGCATACATATTAAGCTTCTTTAATCTCTCTTCGTATGTCTTTTGGTGCAGACCCTGCACCATTTTAGTCTGTAGTTTTCTGCCTCTGTCTTGCTCCCATTTTTGTGAAGGGGAATTATGTCTGCCCTCCTCCAGTCATCCGGTACTGCACCATTCTCCCATGATTTGTTAAAAAGGGTAGTCAGTGGTGTCACAGTATCCCTGCTTTTTCACTGTCATCCTCTGCCCACCCTCCCTTCCTTTTACTAAGCCTCACTATCCCTTCCTTCATCTTTCTTCACTCCCTAATGTACCTATAAAAGGTTTTATCCCCCTTCTTAACTGAGTTGGCTATCTTTTCCTCAGTTTGGGCTTTTGCTATTCTGACTGCCTTTTCTACTTCCTTCTGCTTTAACTGGTACAATTCTCTGTCCTTGTCCTTCTGTGTTTCCTTATACTTCCTGAATGCTACCTTTTTCTCCTTAACCTTTCCTACCACATCTTTTGAGAACCGTAGTGTTTTATGTCCTTCATTTTGCTTTGTTGATTTGTTTCACACAAAGGCTTGTTGCCTCTGTGATGGCTGTTTTGATTTGTCCCCATTATTCCTCCACCCCTCCTTCTTGCCAGTTTGCTAGTGCTTTTCTGAGGCACTTTCTCATTTTCCTAAAGTCAGCCCTTCTAAAGTCCAACACGTTTGCTTTTGTATGGCTCAACTCTATGGCTGTGTTTATCATGAACCACATTGTTTTGTGGTCACTTGTTCCCAGATGGCTATCCACTTCTAAATCTGAGATCCTTTCTTCATCCCCATTTGACAGTACCAGGTCTAAGATTGCTCCCTCCCTAGTAGGTTCCACCACTGACTGTCTGAGGCATGCCCCCTGCAGGGCATCAAAAATAAACTTGCTTTTTGATGTGGCTGCAGCCAGGGTGCTCCAGCTAATGTCTGGCATATTCAAGTCCCCCATCAACAATATCTCCCCATTTTCTGCCATTCTAAGGATGCCTTCTATCATTTCCTTGTCCATTGCCTCCCCTGAGATGGGGGTCTGTATACCACCACTGTACGAATTATGGTGCCATAACCTGTATCCAGGGTAACTCACAGTGCCTCCTCTACTCCCTGTTTATCTTTTAGTTCCATTGTTTTGATCCCTTCCCTTACATAGAGAGCTACTCCTCCTCCTCTTTTACCCTCACTGTCCCTCCTGTACATTGTGTATCCTGGTATGTTGATATCCCAGTCATGGTTCTCAGTGTACCAAGTTTCTGCAATTGCCACGATATCCAGATGTTCCTCTTCCATCAAGTCCACTAATTCAAGGAGCTTGTTACACAGACTATGGGGCATTGGTACTCATCACCCTCCATTTGTTGATGGTCTTACCTCTTGTAGCCCCATCCCTGTCCTTACTGCCTTTTTCTGCATTTATCCATGTCCTGCTCCCCATTAACTTCTCTACCTTGGTGTTTACATCTCTAACTACTGTGTTTAGTGGGGGGAGACTGGGTTTTCTTTGTTCCTTTTCAGTGCCTCCCCCTCTTGGCTAGTTTAAATGCTTGCCAATTATGCATTTAAACCTATCACCTAGGATTCTGGTTCCCCTTCTGGACAGATGCAGACCATCATGCTAGTATAGGCCTGCATCCCTCCAGGTGGACCCCCAGTCCCCAGTGAAGCCAAAACCCTGAGCTCTGCACCAGTTTTTCAACCATTCATTGAATCCCATGGTGTGGAGTACTCTAGCATCACCCTTGCCACAGACAGGCAGCACCTCTGAGAAGGTTACTCTATGTGCTACTTGTCTAAGGCCCCTCCGCAACTCTTCAAACTCCTCTTGTACTGCTGTGATCCCATTCATAGCCAGGTCATTTGTCCCTAGGTGGACAATGATATCCAGCTCCCCCCCTTGCAGCTGCTCCTGTGATCCTGAGGATTCCTCCCTGTCCCTCCAAGCCATGGCCTCAGGCAGGCACCTTATTTACTTCCCTCTCCCTTTTGTACCCCAGATCTACCCCCCCTAATAATTGAGTCCCCCACCAGGAGTTGTTTTCTTCCCCTTTGGGATCCCATGCCACCCTCCTGTGGGACTCCTTTGTGGAGGTTCCCAGCATCCTGTTTGGTCTCCACTTCTGGCTCCTCCATAGAGGAACCACTTTCCACCAGAAGAGCATATGAATTGTGGAGAGGTACAACTGGAGGAATGTGTGTCTGTTCCACCACCCTCTCCCTGCCTGAGCCCACCTTGGTCCAACTGCTCCTCTTTCCTGGCAACCTCTGAGGTAGCGGCAGTGGCCCTGGAGGTCTCTGGATAGGGGAGGAGGTTTCTCAAAGTTTAGCAAAGTCAGCCCAGAGACAAGCAACCTCCTCCCTCAGACCAGAGAGATGCCTATAAATAGGGCAGCATCACAGCCTCAAGAAAGTCTCCCGGAAGACTGCTGCCACACAGCCAGTGCATTGCACTACTCCCCACGTCTGTCTTCTTTCCTGATTCTCTTGCATTAAGCCTTTGTTTTTGTTGTATATAGTTATTGAGTGTGCTATTACCTTCAATGCAGTGTGCTGTACTGGTAAGAAAACGTGCTGTATGCACCTTCCCCCTTGAGAAAATGATGTCACAACCCCTGCTATGAAGGAAGTGACACCTGGGGGTGGGATGTGGGGAAGGGTGGGATTGGGCCCAAGCTGTGCCCTCAGGAACAATCAGCTACAAGCTCTGACCCACCACTAGGATGAGTGTTAACCTTCCTTTCAGCAAGACAACCTGCACAACAATCAGGAGAACACAGTCTCCTGCACCCGAGGCTGTCTATGTTTCAATCCACACTGCAGCTTTTGCTATAACAACTCCTTAACCACCAGTAAATTATTTAAAAATAGTTTAACTATCACAAAATCATACCCACCAGTAAATTATTTAAAAATAGTTTAACTGTCACAAAATCCTAGTAGACAATCTAGCTACCTCCAAGGGACAACCCAAATGCAGTATTTCAATCCTTCTGAAGTTACTCACAAGATATGTAGAGTTTGCAAGCCCCTTCTTGGTTAAACACTAAATAAATATATAAATAAAAATCAATTACCAAGGATAGTTAGTTTCACCTCCCATAGAATTGAGCAAGAGTGTGCAGGTTGTAGATATCAAGTGCTATAGCTTACAGCTGGGTAAAGTAGTAGTTTCCTTCCAGGTCAAGAAAATGTGCTTTGAGTCTGTGCTTTGTGACCCTGCAGGAGAGTTTAGGAGAGCACAGAATGTTCTGACTTTGGGTCTGACCTTTAACAATGTTGTAAACAAGTTATGTAATGTGCTCCAGGTGGCTGCCAAACAACTGTTCTCAATGGAGCAACAGAGGCCCCTAGTGGCTAGTTTTATGTTATGTCTGCTGTTAATCAAAATGCAGTTGAAAAATTGTCCAACTTCTAGAGATCTTATAAAAAGCCCTGCCTCAGTACTGAGATAAGACAGATAGGGTGGTCAGTAGGATACTGACTGAGGAAGGTGGAAAACCTCCTAGTAGTGTGTGTTTTCACACCATTTGATTCATGCTAGGCTGAAGAAAAGCCTTAGAAACTGTTGAAACTAAGCAGCTGTCTGACTTACCATTTTGCTTTCTGTATATTTTATTTGATGAAAATAAAATGATAAACACAATTATGTGCTTTTTCTGCACCTGATTTGTGGTCTGCCTGAAACTGTGTTATCCTAAACCCATGCCCAGTGACATATGGTATGAAAAGTGGGCTCTGTCTGGACATCCAAGGAAACAGAGGCAGTCCAGTCAGTTGATGCCAGCCCTGGTACCCAGGATAACCAGCAAAGATACATTGCACCAGGTGAGATGAGGACTGCCATGGGTGAGGGACCAGACGAGTGGCCATGGATGGGTCAAGGTGAATCTGAAGGCTAGGTGGAGATCCTGCTGTGGCTCATACACTGGATGAGTGGGAGATGGCTGGAGGCTGATCGACGCCAGAGAGAGGCAGAGCGCAGATGTCAGGAGCAACTCAAGAGGTCCCATTCAGAGGATGTAGAGGAAGAATCGGTGGTGCAGGATCCATGGGTTCTGGAGGAGGAGGACCCCCGATGGAGCATTTGTGACTAACATTTGTGAAGATCCCATTATTGCCCATTTTTCCAGGCTGTTATTTAGTGGAGGATGGTGAACAAGAAGAGGAGATCCCAGGTAAGACTTTGCCTGGCAATGTGATACTGGGGAAGAAGACTTCAAGCAAGATGGAAGAAACCATTTTGGCTGAAGGGACTTTTGCATGTTTTAAATCTCCTTCTATGAAAAATTATTGTTCTCCTGATGTTGACTGGGGAAAGTTGCAAGTAGGGGATCCTTAAGTAATCCAGTTAAAGGAGTATGTAAAAATTAAGGATAGGAGACAGGTTAATGGTGGTGTGGAGAACAGGTTATGGTGGTATGAACTTAGGAAGGAAGTTCAATATCATATGAGGCCCAGCCCCTGGATGAAGCAAGTAGATGCTCAGGTAGTTGTGCTCATGGCATATAGGAAAAACATGATGGAGGATGCGCACTCCAGTCACTCGGTGCATCGGAGCCATGGGAAGGTTTTGGCTAGACTAACTCTGTATTTCTGTTTGTCAGGCATGGTACAGGTAGGTGGCAGCATACTATAAGACATGATGTAAGGGCAGACAGTTAGAAACCTCTGATAGTGATGTGGGAGGAGCAACTTAGAGGGTGAAAAACAAGAGATGGCACCCTTGGAGGAGGGGAGACTCCCACATAGAACAGGAGAGACTAGGTGGTAGCCAACACCACCAGAAGTGTATAAGATATGGTATGTAAATCCATAGGTTAGGAACAGCCTGTGAGGCATGCAGCATGGTATGTTACTAGCCTACCTTTAAATGTCTAAGTGGGAGCAGAGCAAGGGAGTTCTCCCCCCCCAAAGGCAGTTCTACTGGGTGCTGGATTGTCCAGCTGTTCTAGTGTATCTGGTCAGGGAAAGTAAGTAGATGGCATAAAACTGCCATTAGTAGTTCTTTCTCTTAAATGTATGTGATGATGTTGTAGTCTACTAATGTAGAGACTAATTTCAGAATGATTTAAGATGTCTCAGGGTATTTGTATTATTAATGAATAGGATACTTTACAAATGTTTTTATGAAAGGGACCCTAAGACAGAGCTTCCAGTAAGGGTGGGCCAAAGTTCCACACCCTTTCAGGGTTTCAGGGTGTTAGTTGAGATTTGGACAACCATAGGATGGTTGCCCTCTTATGCAGGGGGATGTGTGACAGGGTGATCCATGTCATAGTGGACACCCCGGGATAAATTGAAACCCCTTCCCCAAACAGTTTATATGTTTTGTATAATGTCCAACAAGCTGGTTGGCTGGTTATAAATTAAGTGCTGAAGTACTTATAATGCTTTCTGTGCACATTAACCTAAAAACAAAACTAATAGGGCAGTTTTAATAGAAGACTAACAAAAGTTTGTGTCTGTTTTTTCTAGATGTTAGCAGCCCCCTTCTAAGATATATTTTGCAGCAGACAGCATGAGGTACTATGACCCTGGAGGAGAGTTTAGGAGAGCACAGAATGTTCTGACCTCAGGTCTGATCTTTAACAGTGGTGTAAACAACTTATGTAATGAGCTCTAGGTGACTGCCAAATAACTGTTCTCTATGGATTAACAGTGGCCCCTTAGTGGCTAGTTTTATGTTATGTCTGCTGTTAATCAAAAGGCAGTTGAAACATTTTCCAGCTTCTAGTCAGCTTATAAAAAGCCCTACCACAGTGCTGAGATAGGGTGGTCAGTTGGGTACTGACTGAGGAAGGTGGAAGACCTCTTGGTAGTTTGTGTTTTCACACTGTTTGATTCATGCTAGGCTGAAGAAAAGCCTTAGAAACTGTTGAAGCTAAGCAGTTGTCTGACTAACCATTTTACTTTCTGTATATTTTATTTGATAAAAAAATAAAATGATAAACACAACCATGTTTTTATGCACCTGATTTGTGATCTTTCTGAAACTGTGTTATCCTAAACCTACGCCCAGTGACAGGTGCCTAGTCCCCAGTGTTGGTACCTGAAATAAAGAAACCATCACCGTAGTCTTTATACATATATAGATATATCCCATAAAAAAAAAGCCGTCCATCAATGTTTGTTGCCGCTGTCACCCTCCCTCCACTGAGCACCCACCACCCCACACCCCTCCATCCCTTACTTACCTACCGAAGGTCCAACATCATTTTACTCTCTGGACCACAAACACGTCTTCACTCTTCAGTGACAGACTGCGAAGTGAGGAAATCAGGTATGCAGTTCTCATTTCAATGGGTTTGAACTTGTCCTCATAACTTGATCATTTTTATTTTTTTTTTTGCAGTTAAATTTTTTATTGAAATACAGAAATATTAGAAACAGACAATCAACATCTGCATTTCAAGTTCAGTTTTACATTAGTGCACAGTTGCAGTGTTACAGACATTTGATATCTTATACATTTTGTTAAAATAAATGTGAATATAAAATAGTTGGGGGTACACCATGGGTTTAAGACTCTAGGTAGTTTCACTGTATGACTGAGAGGCTGGATGTTCACATTGACTCAGTAGGGTTTGACCCTTTGGGGGCTGGACTTCTATGGGGAGTATCCTTTTCCCTATTTGGCTCCTTGGTAGGTGTGGGGGGGGAGTAGTTTCACTGCTATTCTGTTGGTTTCTTAACATGGTAGCTCACACAGCCTTCAGGGAAGTTTAAGCAGATTCTCACTCTGCAGTGCCCCAGGACTGCTTGTATTCCCCTGTACTGTATATACTGCAAGAAAGGGGACCATCTCTTCATAGATACCTGTTGGGTGTGGCTAGCAATATGGGTCGTTCTGGGGTATGTTGGTAGTTTTTTCATAGATGGCTAAAAGCCATCCTGTGAGGGTTGGGGTCTCTTTAGTGCACCATCTTTGTAGTATAAGCCTCTTGGCCTCTACTGATGCCTGCAATAGCCAGAGTTTTTGCTGGTTCATAATATGGAAGGTGGCTGGGGGGATGCCCAGGAACAAAAGGCCTGGGTTGTATGGGATCTGGTATTTAGGTATTTCATAGCACTTAGTAATTACTTTGTTCCAGAAGGGACGGATGGGGCCACAGTGCCATAGTATGTGTAGTAATTCTGCTCCTTCAATGTCACTCCTCCAGCATACATCTTCCTGCAATAAACCCATTTTTTTGAGTTGCACTGGTGTGCAGTAGCAGAGGTGTTTTATTTTATTTTGGATTAGGAAGCTCCGGGGATCTCCACAGGCCTTTTGGGTTGAGGCCCAGAACCTGTTCCATTCTTCATCTGATATAGGGAGCCCTAGCAGTTGCTGCCATTTTGTCTTCATTGGTTGGGATGGGTCTGGCAGCTTGTCCCTCATGTACCTATATATCAGCCTGTTAGCCCTTTTGGTGTACTGAGCCATCTGTCTATTGGGAACTTTTTCTCTATTTCCTTCCCTGTGGCCTGGCATTTGGTGCATCTGCATCTCTGCTTGGACCTAATGCTATGGAGGTGTCTCAGCTATAGGTATTTCCAAAAATCTCCCTTCTCAACCTGGTATTTTTCCTGTAGGGAAGTGAAGCTGCCCAGGGTGTGGCCATCAGCTAATAGGATATCTTTTAGTCCATGTATGTTTCCCCTTCCAGTCTTCCCATACAAACAGTGTCTTATCTATCATTCATCTAGGGTTTCCTCAGAAACAAAGATACTTTCCTGGTTGATGCAGGCTTTGATAATTGTTCCAGTTTGCTGTCAAGCAGTGTGTGCTGCTTTAACCATGAGCCACTGTTTGAATTAGGGTGGCAAGGATTGGCCTAGGTATCCTGTGAGATCTATACCCTGTAATGCATTTCTCTCAATGTCTACCCAGGTTGGCTGATTTTGGCCTTCTTCTAGGAATATCTTACCAGTTCTGGATACTGAAAAGGCATAGGCATAATGTTGGAAGTGTGGGAGGCCCCATCCTCCTCCTCTGTTCCATGGGGCTTTGAGTTTGTCCCTGTTATATCTGGGGGTGTCTTTTTCCCATTTAAAGTTACCCACCAAGGAGTCTAGTTTTTGAAACTATTCCTTCGGCACGTCTATTGGTAAGTGGGATAACATATAAAAGACCCAGGGAGAAATCACCATGTTTATTGCAGCTACTGTACCTTCCCAGGCACTGAGAGGTTTAGTTGCCTCCATCTTTGCACCTCGGCTTGTAGGGTACTGGTGAGTGGGGATAGATTTATTTCAACCAGGGAATGCACTTTTGAGTTACCTTAATCCCCGAGTACTTAATACCTCTCTTGGCCCATGCCAGACCTGTTTATGCTGTTAACGCCAGAGTCAGCTTTGTATTTAGGGGAGAACCTCTGTTTTGCTTCTGCTGATATGGAGCCCAGAGATGTCCGCAAAGGACTGCAGTAGATCCACAATGTGTGGGGCACTGGTCTGAAAGTTACTTGTTAATATACAGTCATCTGCATATAACATTGCATGGTATGCCTTTCTTCCCACTCTTAAGCCTCTTATCCCCGGGTGCTCCCTTATTGCACTTGCCAGGGTCTCTATTGTCAGTACAAATAACACTGGCATTAGGGGACAGCCCAGCCTAGTGCCTCTATGGAGGTTAAATGGTTCAGATAGAGTGTTGTTCATTAATATTCTTGCAGTGGGCATTTTATATAATGTCTTGATCCATCCCTGAAGGTGTTCCCGAAATTGCAGTGTTGAAGTATTGCATGCAGGAAGTCCCACTCCAGAGAATCAAAGGCTTTCTCAAAGTCTACTGATACGGCAGCTGCTGGTGTTGGGAAGTGTTCTGACCATTGTATTAAGGACACATGGGTTCTTAGGTGGTCCACACTTGCTCGCCCTTTGATGAAGCCCACCTGGGAGGTGTGGATGAGGAGGAGGAGGAGGACCTTTCCCAGGTTAATTGCCAGTACCTTTGCTAGAATTTTAGTCTCTGCATTGATTAAGGATATAAGCTTGTAACTTGCCGGGAATGAGGGGTTCTTCCCTTCTTTGGGAAGAACTGTTATGATAGCCTCCCTCAAGGTGCTGGGCAGTTCTTCCTTAAGCATTTCTTTCATTGGTAGGGTGATTTCTTACTGTACTATTTTATAAAAGTGTGCCCAGCAGCCATTTCCCTCTGGAGCCTTGTGTGGGGCCATACTGTTTATGGCAGCCTTAATTTCCAGTTTATCAATCGGCACTTCCAGTCCCTCACTCTGTTCTGATGTGAGCTGAGGGAGTTTAAGGCCTGTCATAAAGGTACTAAGTTTGTGGCTGTCCCATGTCACATGCAAGATTTACAATGTTTCATCGAACTCAAGCATGGCCTTATTTATCAAGTCAGGCTTATGCTGTTTCTCCCCCTTACTGTTTTGCAGCTGGGCGATATGCCTTTCAGCTTGTTGTTTTTTTAACTTGTACACCAGCAGCTTGCCCACCTTTTCCCCTCCTGTCCAGTGTTGATGATACAACCTCAGAATTTGAAGTTCAGCTTTTTCTTGTGGCCAGGGTGTTCAGTTCTATTCTTAGGGACGTGAGTTTGTAGATTAAAGTGGGATGTTTGAGCTTACTTGGATCTTTTTTATATATTTTCTCTTTTTCTCCCAGTTGTCTTTCCAGATCTGATGCCTCCCTGTCCCTTTGCTTCCTGTGGTGAGATACATAACTAATAATTCTTCCCCTCAGTGTAGCCTTAAAGGCCTCCTATATTGCCACTGCTGACACAGTCTCTGAAGGGTTGTCCGAGAAATATGTTTTTGCTTCTACTTTGAACCACTCTTTAAATCCTTCCTCTTACATAAGCAGAGGATCTAGTCTCCACTTTCCTGACTTGGCTCTAGGGATATTCACTATTAGGGACATGTTTAGTGGAGCATGGTCTGACATATATAGTGGGGCTATTGTGACATCTAGCACCTGACTGGTGATGTTGGGGGATGTGAACCAGTAGTCAAGTTTCCTGGCTACTCTATTGGTGTCTGAGAAGTAGGTGTAGTCCCTTCATTTGGGTGGGTTAATCTCCAGGTGTTCTGCTATTTATGTAACATAAGCAACTCTTTTAGTGCCTTAGTGGAGCACACGTGGGGCTCCGGTCTGGCATTTGATCTGTTGATTAGAAATTCTATAGCTAAGTTGCAATCTCCCCCCACTATTATGTCCATTTCCCCTTTGGTCATATCTAGCATGGTCTGGGAAAGCTTATGATAAAACCCAGGGAGTCCTCATTTGGGGCATATACTGTATATTTACCAACAGTATGTCCCCCTTTGAAGTGTCCACTTTAGCGATGACCCATCTCCTGTCCTTGTCTGCTTGTTGCTTCATTAATTTCCACTTGAGCTTTTTGTGGTAGATTATGGACACTCCCCTTTTGGCTTTGTAAGCTGTGATATGGACCTCCCATCCCACCCATTCCCTGACTAACTTTTTTGCTTCAGCGTGGTTCAGTTTTGTTTCCTGCAGAAAGGCTATCTGTGTTTCAAGGCTCTGTAGTCTGGCAAGTATTTTTTTCCTTTTGATAGGCTAGTTTAGGCCCCTCACATTCCATGAGGTGGCCGTTAAACTTCATTATCCGCCATATTCATGTCCCATTATTTGATGCCATTCTATTTTAAAGGACATTATTAGTTTAAGCCTTTGTGCAGGAAAGCATCTGTTATGCCCCCCCCAGTCCATCCATCTCTCTTTAACTTGGTAATTTTTAAAGATTTTTTCCCCAAACTTTCAAAATGGCCTTTTTGGAACCCCACCTCATGAACAATGATCATGAAATTATGTAAATATGTACCAAAAGGAGATTTTTGTGGCCGCTGTGCAAAGTCACCACTTGAGCAGCATTTGAAAATATTCTTCACTCTTGTTCATAAGGTGGGGTCATAAGGCTATGTTGAAAATGTGGGATAAAAAATATATAAAAAAAACAAAGTTATGAGTGTACATTGAAATTTTTCAGTGCAGGCTCATAACTCTGCTGCAATACTGCCACCTGGGTGACCACAGGTGGTAGTGTAGTCGGGGGCAGCTTGTGGGTGGGAGGACGTTGGCTGGTGCTGCACCACACATGCTTGCATTTATGTGTGCTTGTGTACCCTTGCTATTAGCATCCTAGGGAATGGGAAGTACAAGTGGAAAAACCCTCGCTGGCGGGATGATGCCGGCTACTCACAGGCCCTGCTCCTGGCTACCCAGGCACCAGCTCCACAAGACAGGATCTGTTCTGCGGCAGAGGTTGGGGCAGTCTCCATCAACCCTCACCAGAGGTTAAGCTGTGGGGGCCCACAAGAAGGAGTTAAGCTATCAGGGAACTTCAGAGGTAAGGCTAAGTCCTGGGGATGTCAGGGTGATGAGGCTGGAGAAACCAAGTTGAAGAGGGCTGACCACAGATGTAGGAGCATAAATAGCAGTAGCAACAAACAAAACAAACAAACAAAAAAAGTTATGCATGTACATTGAAATTTTTCTACACACACTCGTAGCTTTGGTAATTTTTAATGTTTTGACCACAAATTTTCAGCACAGCCATTTATTCGCATGAACTCATGAACGTAACAGCTGTCACTTTTTAAATCCTGCCCAAAATGTGTGGCACAAAATTACCCCCCCCCCGTATGCTTTAGATTTTATTCAGAGAGTATTTATTCATTTATTTACTCATTTGTTTATTCCAGTTTCTATATTTTGGTTTTGTACAACTTTTTAAAACTTAATAGAATTTAATTTCAGAAAAAAATGCACCTTCTGCACTAACTTAACTTTCAGTATTTTATGTGTTGTACAATAGTGATGTATGTGTGGGAGGGATATTTTGTAGAAAAGTGCGAGATAGCATTACTGCTGGTTATGACACTCATATTACCTCTTAATTCCCTGCAGCATATGACACTTGCATCACAATAATGCAACAAAATAAAATATAAACTTATAAATCAACATATTCTGAGGCAGCCATTGTTGGCTATAGCCAACTCTTGTTATGTTTGCATGTGCACATGCACAGAAAACATTTTGTTATAGGAACATGGTTTTGGAGGTGTGCCACTGCCTGGTCCATTGAAGCTCAGGCTGCAGTGAACTCAACAGTGACAGCCAGTGATCAGACAGGCTGATTATGACATTGTTCAGTGCTTGAGGGGCAGAAACTTTTTGTAGTTGAAAGGACCGAGCTGTTCCAATGATAGAATGGCTCAAACCTTTCATCTGCATGAAGTTGCCTAGCAAGCAACTGAGCAGTGTCATGCTCAGTCTGTTGCTCATCATCCCTGCAATGCCCATTTGCAGATCCCAGCCTCAGCGCTACACCCTTTCCAGCCATCAGGGTCCCAGCGGCAGTGTGCCCATCATTAGGGAACCAAACAATGGAATTCACCACCCCCTCCCTGAGGTCTACCCCCCCAAGTTAGATTATTTAGAAAGGATGGGGAGGCACAGGGGCACAGCCCCCCGCAAAAAGTGGGAACGGTGACATGAAAACATGGCACCCTAATGACCGGGCACACTGCCACCGGCGCCCTGAATTGGTGGAATCATACTACACACCACCGGTCACACTCTCCCATTATAGTCTCAGGCTGAAGTGTTGACCTAAGATATTAGTTCTCAGACTTTGTCATAGTGAACTTCCCCCAAGCTGTGGAAAAGATCTTGAGCCTCTCCAAAAGATTGAAATAATCTTGGGCCTCCTCATATAAAAACAGCATACTTTCCATAGTACATCATGAATAAAGTGAAACTCTTTTGATCAATTGGTTCTCATTTTTTATTCAACTTATTGTAACCCCTCCCCTTATAACTGCCGTCCTAATGCCAGCTACTTGCACCATTCTTAAACTATTGTTACCTCCTGTTGCAAGACCTTCATGGGTCAGAGTGCTTTCTTTGCATGTTTTCCTCCTATCTGGAGTAACCTTCCAACCCACCTCTGCCTCAGCCCCTCTTAATCCGCTCTTAGGAGGGGGGGCAACTAGAGGGCATGGGTGGAAGCTAGAGAGGGGAGATTCAGGAGAGAAAGGAGGAGGTGCTACTTCCCTGAGAGGGTGGTGGAGCCATGGAATTTTATTTATTTAGTTTTTGTTGACCGGGTAAGTGCACTAGACAAATCCTGCCTATTTTCAGGCATGACCCGGGGGAGGGGGATACAGATGAATGCCAACTGACCTTGAACCAGATTAAGCTGTTGCACTGCACAGGGTTGTAATGCACTGCCCAGGGGGCTGGTGGAGGCAGAGATGGTGGAGGGGTTCAAGAGGGGGTGGGACAGGCTCAGGGGAAGGGTTCTGGACTCAAAGTCCTGTGCAGTGAAAATATCCGGTACTGGGAAGGGAGAAGCCAGAGAGTACAAGGGGGGCAGCAAGGTCAGCTCCCAGGGTGGACGCTGACCAAATGAGCAGACACAAAAGACAGGCCTATTCTGCTGGCATTTTAGTATGTTAGTATGTTAAGCAACTTCTCAGGGATCCTTTTGCTCCCTTCTGTTCTTGCTACTAATATCTCTCTGCTTAACCATTGTATTTGGGTTGTTGTGCTACCAGATAATTGGCCAATTATTACCTTTCATTATTTGTTCATTGTTCCTATTTATATGCAGTATTGTTCACTTTATATTGCTTGACTGATTTGCAGTTACCTTTTAAATTGTATTCACTCCCTAACCTTCCCTGGGTACATGTGAAATGAGCCTTGGCACAATATACCTTTTCTGGTTACCAATTTGTAAATAAATACATACATTCACCTATTATTATCCTCTTTCAGTGTGCCACATCCCTTCACACAAAATACATACAAATAAAGATTTAAACACAATACTTTTTCAGACTTGCTTGGGCCTCCCCTGGAAAAGGATGGGGCCTCACCATTTCAGAAGCCCTGACCTAGAAAATAAAAGTTGTAAGTGGACTTGCAGTCTTGTGGAGTGCTCAGCTGAGGTTACTGTGTGAAGGTCACAATCCTTCCCCCTACCCCATTCATGACAAATAAATATACTCCCACTGCCAATTATCCAACCCACTTCCCAATTCTTCCCTGTAACTCATACATGACAATTAAATACCCTCTCACTGACAAGTATCCTGCCCACCTCCAAATCATTGCCTGTGCCCCATCTGTGACAATTATATACCCTTCCACTGCAAAGTATCCCACCCACCTTCCAAATCTTCCCCCACACTCTGTCCATAAACCTGTAATAGAAGAAAATAGTCCAGCGATGACTCCTGCCCTCCATGCCCTTACCTCCTCACCCCAACCGCCCCTCAGCGCCCACCATGCCACACCTCGTACTTACCTATCCAGTCCAGTGGTACTCCTTTTCATATGTTCTGCTTCTTCTGAGTGCCACTTGGAAGTTACAGAAATCAAAGTAAGTTCAGTTAATTGCTTTTCAATGCATTTTGAACTTCTACCCATACTGTAACTTTATCATTTCATAATGCTTTTACTCCAGGTTTTCAACTTGTTTCTAATGCCACCTCATAAACCAGGTAGGTGAAAGTTTCCAAATCACCCAAAAAGCATTTTCACAGTCACTCTGTGAATGTGAAATCATGTTTTGGACAGGATCTAAAAAATGTCACCTGTCATGATCATAATGTGGGGTAATAAAAAGACTAGGTTGAAAATTTGGTGTCAAAATATCAAAAAAAACAACAAAAATATGAAGCAACATTTAAACTGTTCAGTGTTTACTCATAACTTTATTATTTTTCAAGATTTGGACCCCAAATTTTTAACATAGCATTATTTTTCAACACCTCATGAACAAGGCAGGTATCATTTTTTAAATCCCCTCTGAAACATGTTTTTGCAGTCGCTCCACGAAATGACCTTTCAGATAGGATTTAAAAAAAATCCATTTGTCTTGATCATACGATGGGGTAATTAAAAAACTAAGTTGAAAATCTGAGGTCAAAATCTCAAAAAAACAACCAGATTACATAGATACATACTGTACATAGAATGTGATGGCAGATAAGGGCCCACCCAGTCTGCCCAATTGCATTTTTTTCCATTCCCTGCTTAATTCACATTGCTATCTGTTTTCCTCTCTACCCTACTGCCACAATTCCCTTGTTCCTATCTCAGGCATTTTTGAACCCAGTTATTGTTTTTATCCCCCCCCCACACACACACACACACCTCCTCTGGAAGGCTACTCTAGCTATCCACCATACAGCTTATTTAAATGAAAGTTGAGCAACTCTGGGAATGGGCACTGAAGCCCTCTGTGTATGCCCCAAATAGTCAAAAGATGGATTGGTAAAAAAAAATTCCTTTATTTCTTTTTTTTTTTCAGCTATTCATTTTTCCCCTCCTCCTGGCATACCCGATCTGCACCACTTTTTCCTGGCAACCTCTGCGGGTGAGTTCAGCCGCCATCCCACATCTGTGTTCCACTCAGGGTCATGTCTGCTCTCCCCTGCAGTTTACCCCCCACAGCAGGGCTGTGGGGAGCCCCCAACTCACCCACCTCGAATCGGATCTAGAACTCAGGCGCCCCCTCAGAGCAGGTGTTGTCAGATGGCCGTCAAGCTGCTCGATCCAGGATGCCACTCCATTTTCTTTTTACTCCCCAGGAGCTAAGGGTGTGCAATGACACCAGGTGGAGGGGAGCATGTATGCATCCGCATGTGCTTCCTCCAGGCATCAGCCCCAGCTCCTCACCATGCTTGCAGAGTGTTGCCTTATCCCCTGGCCTCTGCCAGGGGATGAACAGGCATCGACTCTAGAGGACCCCCCCTCCCCAGAGAAGGAGAGCAGTCCAACAGATGCTTGATCCTTCTCCTCCCCTGCTGACCACCCGGCGACCCATGCTCATTCCCGAACACGGGTTGCTGGCTTAGCATGAAGTTAGGTGTCCAGCGCCTCAGCCCTTCAGCACCACTGAGCTGGCTAAAATACCTTTGTTTTTATTTATATTTTAAATACCATCATCCACATGGTATAAACATATATTAAGGACTAAAGTGCTTTACAAGATGTTCACAGACAGGTGCAACATATACAGTACATCATACCGCACATTTGCTTTTAACATAGATGACAAGCAATAAAATATGTACGCTCCATTTCCTACCTTACACCAGCCAGCAGCAAAAAATTACTCCAGCGCTTTGGCACTCACCTTTCTCAGGGAGTGTGGTGTTACTCAAACCACTACCAATTTTATAGCAAAAAGTGCACATGCTAAAAAATATGTGTTACTTTCATTAATTAATTATTTCTCTACAGATACACGTTCTCCCTAATTAAGCTTAATTCATGTCATTGCAACAAAGACTGTTAACCTCACAATTTAAAAGAGGGAGATACAAAATATAGCAAATAGATTAGCAGCAAATCAGACATTTAGGTATAGATCTATTTAACTACCATCAAGTGACAAGTTTCATTTAATAAATAAATCAAGTTTTCTTGATCCAATCATTAAGACAGCCTTTATATATATATATATTTTATACTATTTATACTTTTACATCTTTCATTAATAACCAGTTTGTTTGACAAGATTTTCATTAAGATGTCAGCTGCTTGTTCCTGGTAGTCTTGGGATCTTGTTATTGTCACCCACACTTCATCTTATTGCTCAATAATTTCACAAGATAAGACTTCTTTTTTATGGAATGCAGAATAGAAGCAAAAGTCTATGGAATACAATAAAAAACATACAGGCCCAGGTATTCAGAAATGCACCAAAGGCCGTCGCAAGTCTGGCGCAGCACAAATCCAATGCGCCGTGGTGAAACAGAAGCCATATTCAGAGGTTGTGCTGGCCACACTGCGCCAGCACAACCAGGCTGAATATGGCAAAGTTGTGCCACGATGCAACCAGAGTTGCACCATGATGCAGAAAGAGATGCTCCAGTGCAACTGTGGGAGCAGAGCAGCACAGCAATAGAGAGGGGCACAGCACAGAGAAGAGAACCAGGGACAGAGCCAGAGAAGCACAGTGACAGGCCACAGGGAGCTACCACCAGCAGGGCAAAGCAGGGTGCACACAGGCACCCAGACACCCCCCCAGAACACAACAGTGGCACAGATAGTAGGCAATAGGAGGTGCCAATGGCCAACAGAGGGCCAACAAGGGAGCCCCCCCGCAGGCTGCAGACCATGCCCCCCCACACACACACCCAGACCAGAGCAGGCCACACCCAGGACCACGCAGCCAAGCACACACACATGCCACACAGGCACACAGGCAGCCCACACAGTAGGGACGGAACATGCTGGGAGGCATGTAGCACAGCAGACCACATAGAACAGGCCACACAATGCCAAGCAGGGATCCCAACACAGCGTGTGGCCAGTACCCAACCAAAGATCATGGCCGTGTGCCATCACCATGCACACACCCACCACACACCCCTGACAGCCGCCCCATGGGCACCCCAAGACACAGCCACCGACCAAAGGGGAGGGACACCATCACAGTGGGACACACCACATCACACAGCAGTGAACCACAGAAGCACAACATGCACCCCAACACATGCACACCACATGGACAGGCACTGGGCCACTGCAGCATGGCTCCTCATGCCACCTGCAAAGCAGACACTGACACAGGCAGGTAAGTCAAAAAATATATATTGCAAATCCAAACTATGTACAGCAACAAGGGGGTAGGGAAGGGTAGGAAAGTGAGGGAAGAGGACAGGGAACAGGGACTGTACAGTGGGATGGGGCCCGTAGGGGGAGGTACAGCAAGGGAAACTGAGGAATGCTGGGGCCCACCTATGGGCAGCCACAGCCTGCCACCCCTTAGTGCCCTCACCTCCTCCATTCCTCCAGCAGCAGGCAGTGAACCTGAAGGACAGATTCCATCGTGGTTGAAGTAATGAAGATAAGTTGCCAGAGCAGCCTGCAGTAGGTGGGCCTCCATTGTCTGCACTGGACACCTATGACAGGAGGCAGGACAGGTGATTAGTGCAATGTCCCAAGGAACCATGCCCATGCACAGCACTTAATGGACAGCAGGAATACACACCACCGGAGGGCCCATACCGGCCACCCACGGGGGGGTGGGCCAACAGCTGCCAGCAATGCAACACACCAGGACAGTGCACAGAGGTGGTCCCCGCCACACAATGGCCACCCAACTGTGCAATGACAGTCACATGGTACAGTGCGCTGGCAGCACCACAGCAACATCAGTGGCAGCCGGGTGCACTCCCACCCCACCAACAGCTGGCACATGTGTCTAATGGATGCGCCACAGTGGCAAGCACCACACACAGTGCAACACACACAGCTGCCACGGCACATGTCACGAGTGGCAATGCCCACAACCATGCCCCCGCCACTCCTAATGTAATGTGCAAAGGACCATCACAGTGCCTACCTGCCCTCCATGGCCCTGTTGGTGCCAGAGCCACTCCTGCACCACCTCCATGGCCCGCTGTGGCCTGCTGTCCTGCTGCTGCTGCCACCACCTGCACCCTCCAGCAATTCTCAAGCCCTGGGAATAGAATATAGGTACACATTAGTAAACATCCACAGCAGCTACCCACCAACCCCCCACCCCTGTGTACAGGGTGAGCCCCTGCCCGACATGTCCTGCACAGCTGCATTGCAACGCAAGCGGTGGCTGGCAATGCCACCCTGCAATGTGCATGATGAAAGTGCACCACTCTACAGGGTGTGCCAGGCAGCCTACCCAACACCACAGTACAGCACCAGAGCACACATGCAATATGGGCCTACTCACCTGGCTGTGACACAGCCTCATGCCTGACACGTGCATCAAGCCTTCTCAGATGCTCTGGGGCCCTCTGCACTAGGATGCCATACCTGTGGTGGCACTGCTCCCCTGTCCTGGCCACCCCAGTCCTCTGCTGCAGTGTGGCAGCAATCCTTTGCCACACCATGACCCTGGGCTGCTGCAGGAGCACCTGGCCAAAATGTTGGGGGGTATGGGGATGGACACAGGTGACCAGGTTGACCAGCTTGACCTGTGTCCAGTTCTGCACTCATGGTACCGGTCACTGCACCATGCTGCGAAACAAAGCCAGTGACCAAAATGGTGGCAGTAAGCGCATGTGGCCACGACATGCGCCATATGCATGATGCGAGGGAACATGCACTGTGTCCACCCATCATGCAGTCTTGGAGATGCACGGCATGGGTGTAGCTGGACAGGATTACAAGGTGAAAGGAGTGACCCAGGGGTCAGGGGTTGCCCACCTCTGCGCAGTATGCACTGCATGATAGCAGGCCTGGAGCATCATGCACTGTTCCCCCCATCACGCAGTCAGTGCACAGTGCGTGATTGACACCATGATACTATTCGGTGCATGCACACTGCGGGCCTGTATACTGCATATGCGTGTGCATTGCGCCACAACTTGCTTTGGAGCAATCTCATTGCACACAGAGCAAAATCACAATAATCAGATGGCACATGCAAATGAGCTCATCAGCCAATGTGTGGTGTACTGGGGGCATTAGCATGTCATTACCATTGTGCCAAACCTCATTTGCATGCATTGCGCTATATAAGTGCCACAGAACAGCACAGGCCATGGACCAGTATTGCATCCTTTCAGGGTAAGTTGCGCATGCTGCTGCAGCTCACTGGGAGCATCCAGCACAGCAGGGTGGGACAGAACAGGGTGAAGCTGCCATTGATACACTGCGCTGTCCATGTCCTCAAGATGCGACATGTTGGAAAGTGAGGAGGGTGAGGAGCGTAGTCCTGCTCACAAGCACAGGGCCAATTTCACAGAGGTAGAGACAGAGGTCCTGTTCAATGCCTACCTTGACAGGGAGCCCCACAGGCCAGGGCTGGGGCCTGGGAGGAGGTGGTGGCATGCGTCAATCAGCATGGCAGCCACCAGCGGTCAGCGCAGGAGTGCCGGAAGGAGGTGGACACAGACAAGAGGTGCATTATGGAGAAGGTGGCAGCCATCCATGCATCCCGGAATGCCACTGGAAGGGGGCCTGCAGATGCACCACCACTCATGGCACAGGAGGAGTTGGTGACAGCCACCATGCGATGCAGCATGGTGGAGGGTGTACCTGGCGGTGGATTCCAGATGGGTGGCAGCCCATCACTGCATCATAAGTATGTCAGCCACACACAGCTGGGGGCACAGAGGTTGCATACACAGCCATGCTGATGTGCATGCAGCCAGCGTGCATGTCATGTGCATGCATGCGTACCCACATGCATGCCATGATGCAGGATACATGCAGTGGCAGTGTTGGGGGGCACATGTGGGCAATGCATCACTAACACACCTCTCTTTCGCTTGCAGCACCAGCATGGCTCTGTGCAGATGATGGGGTGCCAGTGGCGGCAGCAGCCATGGACACTGGACCGGCACCAGAGGACCAGTCTTCCACCTCCACTGGCATCCAGGGGCCCGACAGGCTGCAGCTCACCACTGCTGTGCAGATGGATGTCCTGGACCTGGGGTCAGACAAGGCCCTGAATGTGTTTCTGCAGGATGCCAGCCTTGGTGTCCTCTGTGCAGACACAGATCGGGGCGGGGTCCAACACTGATGACAACGTCACGCTCATTCTGGATAGCATGACCACCATTGTGGGTGAGACACCCCTGCTGGCCACTGACACTGGCAGCATGCCCAGCACTCTGCCAGTGGTGGAACAGCTGCCTGCCACCACTGCAGGTGCAGTGGTGTGCGCTGCCCTGGCTGTGCCCTGTGGTGAAGGTGGTGCAGCCCCACAGGTGCTGGGTGATGTGCAGTGGCCGGATGGATGACAGCAGCAGGCTGCAGGTGCCACCATGCAGCCGGACACAGGGTCCACTGCCGGTGAGCCTGCCGTGTCCAATCTCCCTGCAGACCCCACTGTGCAGTGTCCACCAGAGAGGGGGGCTGTGCAGCATGGCCGGTTACCACATGAGGATTGGCGTCCGGCCCAGGAGCCCCAGGACTGACCCACTGGCTGAGCACACCCGTTTGCTGTGGGTGTCCATTCAGCAACAGCTGCTGGTCGCCACTGGGGTGCATGCACTGCACATGGAGGTGTGCCAGTCAGCTGAGCAGCAGGAGAAAGGCACTGCGCAGATCCTGGTGGGGATGCAGCATATGCAGGAGGCCACAACTGCATCCCTGGATAGCATTGCCACTGTGATCTCAGATGGCTTTGAGCTGCTGTCTGCCACAGGGTGTGACTGGGCACAGGCTGACTCCCCGCAGTGCGCTGTCCACCCCGCGTACCTGGTGTCAGGCAACCCCAGTGAACTCAATGCTGTGCTCTGATGTCAGCATCCCAGGCATGCTCGGGGCTGGCCTGTTTGGGCACCTTGACACTCCCGTGTGGACACGGTCATGGTCCCACGGTTCAACCCCTGAGGGGCTGTTGCACACCTCCATGGCTGATGCACAGCCTGGAGCTGCCGAACGGCCCATTTGTGACCACCCAAATGGCCATGGTGGCCATGGTTCCATGCAGTGGACCTGATGTGCAGGCCACCCCAACTGCGGTCTGCAGCTGCTGTCCAGTGCACACATGGGCGGTGTGTGTGTTCCTATCACTGTTGTGGTAACACATTGCCTATGTGTGTGCATGCTTGCCCAGCCACTGGGCCATGTGGCGTGGGTGTGATGATAGCAGTTTTGCACTGGTTGTGCCTGTGCACCAGTGAGATGCATCTGATCCATGCCACATACCCACGCCTGTGTGTGTGGGTGCATGCGTGTGTGTGTGGGGGGGGCTGTGAGAGGTGCTGTGTGTGGTTGTGTGTGGGTGAGTGCCCTCTCTCCCCTACCCCTGCTTCATGCCTCTGTGTGTGCATGCTGAATGCTGTGCATGCCCTTGTATGTGTGCTGTACCTGTTTGTGTGGCCCATGCATGTGTATCGCACCACCTACCTGTGTGCACCTTAGTGCTCCTGTGCAATAGTGTCCCAGTGTCGTCTCGCCTGCTGTTGCAACTGGGGATCCCTCCACCCAGGGGGTGGCTGTCCACCTCCCTCCAGCCCATTGCCTCCATTGTCCCCACTACTGTCACTCTCATCAGCCTCGACAGCTATCCCACAGTCAATGGCCATGTTGTGCAGTACGCAGCAGGCCAGGAATAGGCCACAGGCTTTCGAGGGGCTATACTGTAGGGCACCACCTAACCTGTCTAGGCAATGGAACCATGCTTTCAGCATGCCAAAGACTCACTCGATGATGTTGCACATGCTGGCGTGTGCCTTGTTGTAGTGTTCCTCTGCAGGAGATGATGGATGCCGGTAGGGGGCGAGCAGCATGGGCTGCAGTGGATAGACGCTATCCCCTGTGTGCATAATGACATGGTTAGTCCTCTGCTATTTTATGCTGTACCCCTTGCCTGTCCATGGCAGCCATGCCAATATGCACACCCTGCCCTCCCCATCCCAAGGTATGCCATGCCCATCACCACTTGTCTGTGCCATACTCATCCACTAGGTGGCCCATGGGGATGTCCCCATGTTTGAACCTGTGGCACAGTGCAGAGCTGTGCCAGATGAACACATCATGTGCACTCCCAGGGTGTGTGATGCAGACATTGGTTATACACTCCATGGCATCACACACCACCTGGCAGTTGACACTCGGGCTCCCCTTCTTGTTGAGGTATGCCACACCCTCGGGGCCAGGTGGCATGTGGATGCCCACATGGGTGCAGTCAATGGCCCCAATCATGCAAGGTATACATGCTACCCTGTGGAAGTCCTGCATTGTTGCTGTACACTCCGCCTGTGTGCTGGGGAAACAGATGTATTCCAATGCACATGGCAGCAGAGCATTGAGGAACTGTGTGAAGAGGCAGGATGTGGCCAACTGGGTTATGCCTGTGGTGTCCCCTGTTGGACTCCGGAAGGGGCCTGTGGTGAGCAGTCAAATGACGGCTGTCACCTTTGTCTCATAGAAACATAGAAACATAGAATTTGATGGCAGATAAGGACCGCTTGGCCCACCCAGTCTGCCCATTTCCCTATCTAATGGATAAGCAGCTGATCCTAGTTAACCAGCAGCCTACTTCTTTCTACCCCCACCCTCTAGAATTGCCTTATGACTGTCCCATGCATGCTTGAATTCAACCACTGTTTTTGACTCCACAACCTCCTCCGGAAGGCCATTCCATGCATCCACAACCCTCACTGTGAAAAAATACTTCCTTACATTACCTCTAGCCGCCCCCCATCTTCAAATTTGCCCCTTGTTCTTGCACACCTTTTTTTGAAAGATGCTACCCTCTTGGACTTTGCTGATTCCTTGAGGTACTTGAAAGTTTCTATCATGTCCCCTCTCCTCCTTTCCTCGAGGCTATACATATTAAGCTCCTTTAGTCTCTCCATATGTCTTCTGGTGCAGACCCTGCACCATTTAGTGCCCTCCTCTGGACAGCTTCCATCTTGTCTACGTCCTTGCGGAGATTGGGTCTCCAGAACTGCACACAGTACTCCAGATGGAGTCTCACCAGCTGTCTGTACAGATGGAAAACAACTTCCTGTTTTCTACTGGTGATGCCTCTTCCTATGCATCCCAGTATCCCCCCAGCCCTCCTTACTGCCCTCTCACATTGCTTGCCCACCTTTAAGTCATCTGATATGACTACCCCCAGGTCCCTTTCCATTTTTGTTGTTGTTAGTATCTCACCCCCATTGTGTACTCTTCCCCTGGGTTTTTGTTTTCCCAGGTGCATTACCTTGCACTTCTTAGCACTGAATCTAAGCTGCCATACATTTGACCATTTCTCGAACCTTGCCAAGTCCCTTCTCATCCTTTCCACCCCACCTTGTGCATCAGCTCTGTTGCAGATCTTTGTGTCATCTGCAAAGAGACATACTTTTCCTTTCAGTCCCTCTGCAATGTCGCCTATAAAGACATTGAAGAGGACAGGTCCTAATACTGAACCCTGCGGTACCCCACTAGTAACACCCCTTTCTTCAGAGTAGACTCCATTAACTATTACCCTCTGTGTACTATTCTCCAGCCAGTTCTTTACCCAAGCTATCATCTTGGAACCCACTCCCAGGCTGACTAACTTGTATATTACTCTTTTGTGTGGGACTGTGTCAAATGTCTTGCTAAAGTCTAGGTAGGCCATGTCCACAGCCCCTCCCTGATCTACTACTTTGGTCACCCAGTCAAAGAAATCTATTAGATTCGTCTGGCATGACCTTCCTGCTGTGAATCCATGCTGCCTTGGGTCCTGTGCCCCTCTGGCCTCTAGATACTTGACAATTCTTTCCTTCAGAAGTGATTCCATCATTTTCCTATCACTGAGGTTAAACTAACAGGTCTGTAGTTTCCTGCTTCTGCCCTGCTCCCACTTTTGTGAAGGGAATCACATCTGCCCTCCTCCAGTCCTCAGGTACTACCCCATCCTCCCATGATTTGTTAAAGAGGGTAGTCAGTGGTGTCACTAGTTCTGCCCTTAGTTCTTTTAGAATTCTGGGATGAATCCCATCAGGCCCCATTGCTTTGTCCACCTTCAGTTTTAAGAGTTCTTGCAGAACCCTTTCTTCTGTAAATGGTCTGGTATCAACTTCTGTATCCAGAGTGTTCCTGTTGTTTGTTTTAGGTACCTCCCCCTCTTCATTTGTAAATACTGAGCAAAAGTATTTTAGTATCTCTGCCTTTTCACCATCACCCTCTGCCCACCTCCCTCCGCTTTATTAAGCCTCACTATCCCTCCCTTAGTCTTCCTTCGCTCCCTGATGTACCTAAAAAAGGTTTTATCCCCCTTCTTAACTGAGTTGGCTATCTTTTCCTCGGTTCGGGCCTTTCCTGTTCTGACTGCCTTCCCAGCTTCCTTTTGTTTTAACTGATACAATTCTCTGTCTTGCTCCTTCTGTGATTCCTTGTACTTTCTGAATCCTTTCTTTTTCTCTTGAATCTTCACTGCTACCTCCTTTGAGAACCATAGTGGTTTCTTACATCGTTTTGTTTTGTTTATTTGCTTCACAAAAAGGCTTGTTACCTCTGTGATGGCAGTTTTTATTATTCCCCATTGTTCTTCCACCCCTCCTTCCTGTCCATTTGCTAGTGCATTCCTTAGGCAATCACCCATTTTGGCAAAGTCAGCCCTCCTGAAGTTCAGTACTTTTGCCTTTGTATGGCTTGACTCTATTGCTGTGTTTATTGTGAACCATACTGTTCAGTGGTTACTAGTTCCCTGATGACTACCCACTTCTACATCTGTGTTCCTCTCTCCATCTCCATTTGAGAGAACCAGGTCTAAGATTGCTCCTTCTCGAGTGGGTTCCAATACTAGTTGTCTAAGGCATGCCCCCTGTAGGGCATCTAGAATAACCCCACTCTTAGAAGTGGCTGCTGCAACTGCACTCCAGTTAACATCTGGCATATTCAGATCACCCATCAGCAGTATCTCCCTTTATCTGCCATTCTAAGTATACTTTCTATCATTTCCTTGTCCATTTCCTCCCCTAAGGGGGTCTGTATACAACCCTGTGTGGATTGTGGTGCCATTGCCTGCCTCCAAATTGACCAACAGTGCTTCTTCTCCTCCCTGTTTACCCTTTTGTTCTGTTGCTTTGATTCCTTCCCTTATATAGAGAGCTACTCCTCCTCCTCTTTTACCTTCCCTGTCCCTCCTGTAGATAGTGTATCCTGTTATGTTTACGTCCCAGTCATGGTTCTGTGTGTACCATGTTTCTGTGACTGCCACGATATCCAGATGTTCCTCCTCCATCAAGGCCACTAATTCAGGAAGCTTGTTACCCAGACTACGGGCATTGGTACTCATTGCTCTCCATTTTTTGATGGCTTTACCTTCTGTAGCAGCATCCCCCACTGAACTTTCTACCATGGTCTTTTTTTCATTTAGTACCCTGTTTTGTAGGGGGAGGCTGGGATTTTCCTGCTGTTTATCAGTGCCTACCCCCTTGACTAGTTTAAAAGCTTGCCAATGAAGCATTTAAACCAATTGCTCAAAAGACTTGTTCCCTTCCTGGACAGATGCAGACCATCCTACCAGTATAGGCTGCTGTCCTTCCAGGTGGAACCCCAGTCCCCAATGAAGCCAAACCCCTGAGCTCCACACCATTCGTTAAACTGCATGGTGCAAAGTACCCTCGCCTCACCCATGCCACTAACAGGCAGCGCCTCTGAGAAGGATACTGTGTGTGCTACTTGTCTTAGGCCCCTCCCCAACCCTACAAAGTCCTTCTGCACTGCTCTAATCTCATGATGAGCCAAGTCATTTGTCCCTAGGTGGACAATGACGTCCAGCTCAGACTTCTGTGCAACTGATCTCGTGATCGTAAGGATGCACTTCCTGTCAATGCAAGCCATGGCACCAGGCAGGCACCTTACTAGAGTTTTCCCTGCTCCCCCAAGTTCTATCCCCCTAATAACTGAGTCCCCCACCAGGAGTTGCTTCCTTTCCCTGTGGTGCCCTCTGCCTCTTTCCTGAGGGCCTTCCTTGTGACAGTTGTCTGCAACATCTTTAGTATCCTCTGCGGGTGCATCCATAGGGGAACTATGCTCCCCCAGACTAGTGTATGGATTGTGGAGTGGAACAACTGACTGGGTGTGCCTTTGTTCCACCACCCTTACCCTCCCTGAGCCCACTGTGGTCCAACTGCTGTACTTTCTTCACAACCTCTGAGGTAGTGGTGGTGGCTCTGGTGCTTCCTGGATGGGGAGGTTCCCTTACTACTGTCCAGTGCGGCCTGAAGATGGGCAACTTCCTCCCTCAGGGTAGAGAGTTGTCTGCAAACAGGGCAGCATCTCAGCCTCCAGAAAGACTCCTGGAAGACTGCTGCCCCACAGCCATTACATTGCAGTACTCCCCACATGTCTGTCTACCTTAGTTTTTGGTTTTTTTGTGCGTGTGTGTCCACGGACATGGTGTGGCTCCATCTGGTGGGTGCCTGCATCTCCTCACTGCACAGCTCACAGACCTGCCTCATAATGGCCCTGTTGAGGTGGTACCAGTCCACAATCTCCATGTCACTGTACTGCTTGAAGGTGATGTGGGAGCGGTACCACCTGTGTCAGGCATACTGCCGATGGGCCCTTCCACAGCCATGTCGCTGTTCCTCCTGCCCCCCACACCCCTCATTATGGCCTCCATCATGAAGGGCACACTAACCATGGCCCTTGCTGTCCAATATCCCCCTGGGCGGTTGGCTGCTGCTGGCTGTGTGCCACCCTGGTGCACTGCCTGGCAGTGTGTCTGTCTGCCTCTCTCATTCTCTCTGCCCCTGTCTCCCTCTTCAATGCCACCTCTGTCCCTGTCCCTCTGTGTCTGCCTTGGTCTGTCTGTCTCTCTCTCTCTCTCTCTGTCTGTCTGTCTTTCTTTCCTTATTTCTTTCTTTCTCTCTTGCTCTCTCTTTCTCTCTCTCTCTCTCTCACTCCCTCTCACCTGGCACAAGCGCTGTCTGTGTGCTTGTGCCCTGTATTTATAGGAACAAGTCTGCTTGGCGCATCTTTCATTTGCTCTGCACTTGCACCATGGTTTCATGGTTGAATATCCCACTACACTGGATATTCATGGGGACGCCCCCTGTATTTACACCTACATTCATTATAGTTGCACATTGGTGCAATGAGATTTGTGCTGCACACTGGCTCCCACTGAATATGGCTGCTTGGCGCAAGTCTGCACTTGTGCCAGCGCAACTCAGTTGCACTGTGTGCAACTGCTTCGAATATCCAGGCCACAGTCATTAAACGTACATCTCCAAACTTCACATTTTTCATTTTACAATGCTCCCAAAGGTTCTGAAAGTTCATTTCTATAGACAGATTCAATTCTAACTGTAACCCTGTACTGTATTGTACTCGATGTTACAAAAAGAGATTTTACTCTATCTATCCCACCTTAAATAATATATATTCTAAAATGAGAAGGGGGTAGGAGAAAAGGGAAGACAAGGAATTATTTAACACCATCTTGCCCTATTTCAACATTATAAGAAAGGTTTAAGGTCCAGAATATCACTTAATCCTCTTGATTTTAAGCTATCTAGTCTCCAGATCCACCTTGTTTCTGCCTGTTCTAGTTTCATTTGTAATGACAGCCATTTCATTTTGCCATTCTCAACACATTCTAATCTGACAAATTGCAGTCCATTGGGTTCCCCCCATGATATTCATTGAAGTGAACCCCTACAGGAATATTCCAATAGTTGTTAATAATGTTTCTAACATGCTCTTGTATTCGCTTTTTTAAAAGGCATGTAGTCATACCCACATAAATAAGGTCACATGGACACACTAAAGCATAAACCACATATGACATGGTACAAGTAATACATTCATTTATATAATGCTTTTCCAACCTTGTAGGATGTGTAAACTGTAATCCCTGCTTAGCATACTGGCACACATTACAATTTATGCATTTCCAAAACCCTTTTGGGGTGGGGATAGTCAATTTCTGGTTACTTCAATTTTGTTTTCAAACTTACTGTGTACTATATGATCTTTAATATTTCTTGATCTTCAAAAAGAAATCAATGGTCTATCCAAATATTTCTATCACTCTTTCATCTACAGTTAATAATGGCCAATATTTAAAAATTATAGATCCTATTTTACCTGTCACATCACTGTGTTCTATACTTAATGTGACTGGATCCTTTACATATTGTTCACTTTTTTTCTGCTTTACAATCAACAAATCTCTCCTATCAAGGTTCTTAATTTTATCCCTTGTTTCTAACAAATGTGATCCATTGTAACCTCTATCTAAGAAACAGTTCATCATTTCATCTGACTGTGCCATAAAGTCTTCCATGGTACTGCAGTTTCTTCTTAATCGAATCATCTGGCAATACAGAATAGATATTTTAAGCTTCTTGGGATGTGCACTTTTGAAATGTAAATAAGAATCACAAGCAGCTTCTTTAATGTAGTTGCATGAAGTCACATTCTGTCCATCAGTTCCCACCAATATCACATCAAGAAAAGAAATAACATGTTCTTCTATTTTGTGGGTAAATCTCAAACCTAACTGGTTTTGATTTAACCAGTTCATAAAATCCAGTATCTGTTTGGGATCTCCTCCCCACATGCAGATGGCATCATCTATAAAACGATATCACAAGATGATGCCATCTGCGTATGGGAAGACACTCAAAAAAAACTGTAATTCCCAAAGACCCAATGTCAGGTTGGCATAAGATGGGGCCATGCAGGTCCCCATTGCAGCTCCAAGAATCTGAAGATAGATCTCCTCATCAAACTCAAAAAAGTGATGTTCCAAAATGAATTAGAAGACTTGGTTTGCTGGCCAAGGCACCTAGCTTCACCTGAGCTCTTTCCTTCTAAGACTGCTTGAAAGGCAGAGTAGAGAAACTTACCAGAGCAAGGGAAAAGGATTAAGACTTAGTTTGGCTAAGCAGATTTACTGTGTGGTGGTGTTTTTATTTTTTACTCACAGGGATTGCTACTGTTTGTTGTTAACATTTCATTGCTTTATTTTTTCTCTGATTCAAATTGTTGTTGCTGGTATACCTTCTTCTGCATTATTACAAGGTGTGCCTACAGGTGTGTGCTAACAGATTACTGCTGTAATCTTCTGATTCAAATTGTCTTTTGCAAGGTATATCTTCTGTTACTGCTTTATCTTTCTCTGGAGCAAAGTGTTTCTTACAGCGTATATCTTCTCTGAAATTATTACAGGTGGTGCTTTACAGGTTTTACAGTTTTATCTAACATTAGGATAAGCTTCAGGGTTACTGCATTTGTTGTTGACTGATTGTTTCTGCTCTTACCTCCTTGTTCTTTCGTCCGTGGTTCTTCTTTTTAGGCAGGGGAAGGGTCCAGCCACCACCCCATCCCCAACCACCCCGCTACACTCCTTTTATAGGATACCACAGTTGTGACATTTCCTGTGGCAGAGCAGGAAGGGGCGGATCAGTGGGCCTCCACAAAGTGATCTTACTTTATAGGGCACTAGTAATTTAACTTGTTATAACAAGTTAAACAAAGCACAACTAAACCATTACTTGCATTTTTTTTTTTTTTTTTTTCTTCTAATTACTCTGACTAGGTTACAAACCCAGCAACTTATTTGGAATGGATTTCATTAACTGCAGGTACTGTGGAACAATTTTCAGAAGGACAGTCTTACAGGATTTAGGACACTGTCTACATGCTGGCCTTTGGAGATCTTAGGGCTCGGCTCCAGGCAGCATGGGCAGAGATTGCATGCCTCAAATTTCATATTGAAGAGGAAATACATTATAAGAACCACCAGCCATTTCCCCAGCATCCAACAGAAAACCTTGACCAGAGGGTAGTTGGTCCAGGAGGTTGGCAGGTGGTTAGGAGGAGCAAATCAGGTGCCCCATCACTCTCTGCTCTCAACATTACCTCCAAAAACCATATAAACACTACAAACAGGTATCTGCCTCTATCTCTGAAATCAAATAAAGAGGCAGAAGACACTGCAAGCAGGACACTCGGCACAGGAGCTAGCACAACAAAACTCACCCAAATCAGGAACCAAAACAAAACAAGCACAAAGGAAATCCAAAAAACTTCTGATCATAGGAGACTCCATGATTCGGGGAGTTGATACCCATCTCCAGCCAGGGGTGATGGTCAGATGTCTCCCAGGTACATCAGCATGGAGAGACACTGACCGCATTGCTAAAATTGTTCACAAAGCAGGAGAAAACATTGATGTCCTAGTACACATAGGGACTAATGATCTCACCAGCTGGTCAGTTGTGGAGACCAAGGAACACCTGACTAGGCTGGGTGACAAACTATCATCTATTTCGTCCGCATCTCATTCTCTGAGATCCTGCCAGTCTGGGAGAGGGAGCAGATGGACGGAAGGTCAGAGAAGGGAGATAGGGGAGCTAAACACGTGGCTCAAGGGCTGGTGCCAGGAAAAAGGACACAGATTTGTAGGGAACTGGCAACAGTTCTGGGAGCGGATTCTTTAAATTTGATGGACTGCATCTGACTAAAGGAGTCAGTGCATTGGGGCAGAAGGTTGGCGTCTTTGCAGAATATTTAAACTAGAAAATGGGAGAGGGGTGCAGCACCCCATCGTCGAATGGAAGAACACCCTCCCCTCAGCTAGTGGTCAAACAGGAATTCAGCATGTTTGTCGTTCATTTGCATCACCAGGTAAGAAAAAGGTTTGTCTCCCCATATGCGCCATGGGGTAATGCCAAACTTCACCCAACAACAACACACCAAAATCTGGCCAATGGAAAATCATGTACGCGAATGCTCACAGCCTGGGAAATAAGATCCCAGACCTGCAGGCAATAATGTCAGAGGCTAAACTGGACATAGTAGCAATTAATGAGATGGTTTACCAGTAACCACACTTGGGAGACTTCAGTACCTGGCTATGTATTGTTCAGAAGAGAGCGAGGTGCAAAAGGGGGAGTGGCCCTGTATGTTAATCAAAATATCAAAGCTACAGAAATTCAGAATACACATAAGGAGCCAGAAGAACTGTGGGTCACCCTGGAAACAGGAAATGGGACAGCCATAAGAACTGGGGTTGTCTATAGGCCCCCAGACCAGGGGGAGGACATAGACACATTACTGTTAGAAGATATCCAAATCATGACAGCTAAAGGGGAGGTTCTGATAATGGGAGACTTCAACATGCCGGATACAGATTGGTCAATACCAGCAGGAACATCTGCCAGAACTAGACTCATAATGGATTCCCTGCAGGGGAGGGCCTCAAACAACTGGTACAGCAACCCACAAGAGACAGGGCTATCCTAGATCTAGTACTGACTAACAAAGAAGGGATCACAGATCTCCAGGTAGAAAGGTCACCTGGGGGCCAGTGACCATCACATGGTATGGTTCAATTTGGCTACTACATCTAAATCATCCCATTCCAAGGCAAAAATATGGGACTTCAGAGGCTGACTTTGATAAGATGGCCAACAGAGTTAAGCTAGCCCTGGTAAAAAGAAACACAGGTGAGGGGTACAGGCAAAGTGGGCAAGCATTAGGATGCAATACTTGAAGCAACATCCCATTGTGTTAGACAGAAAAGGAAGTGCAAAAGAAGAAGGAAACCATTTTGGTTCTCAAATACAGTAGCAGAAAAGGTCAGAGCCAAAAGGCTGGCCTTCAGGAAATATAAGGGAACACAGCGGGATGAAGATAGGGAGGCATACCAAACTGCTCTAAGGGAAGAAGGTAAGGCAATAAGGCAGGCAAAGTCCCAAACTGAGGAAACACTAGCACGAACAGTAAAAGAAGGTGACAAGACTTTCTATAGATACATTAGTGAAAGGAGAAAGTCCAGAGGGGGTATTGCTAAGCTTAATGGAGAAAAGGGAGCATGTGAGGAGGAGGACCCTGTAAAGGCATCTATCCTAAATAGATACTTTTGCTCAGTATTTACTAAAGAGAAGGTAGGGCATGGCCCACAGCTCAACATCATGGACACGGGGAGGGAGGTGAGCACTACTCCCTTCACAAAGAAAGGGTCCTACAAGAGCTTGCTAAGCTCAGGGTGGATAAGGCAATGGGACCTGATGGCATACATCCCAGGGTACTTAAGGAGCTAAAGGAGGAACTAGCAGAGCCATTAGCAGAATTGTTTAGTGAGTCTCTGAGCACAGGAGAGGTCCCAGAAGACTGGAGAAGGCTCATGTGATCCCGCTCCACAAGAGCGGTAGCAGGGAGGAGGCGGGGAACTACAGACCGGTCAGTCTTACCTCAGTAGTGGGCAAGATTATGGAAACACTTCTTAAGGAAAGGATAGTGCAACACCTGGAATCCATAGGGGCACAGGATCCAAGACAGCATGGGTTTACAAAAGGAAGGTCCTGTCAAACTAATCTCGTAGATTTCTTTGACTGGGTAACCAGAGTGGTGGACCAAGGGGGAGCAGTTGATGTCGCCTATCTTGACTTCAGCAAAGCTTTTGACACTGTTCCACATAGAAGATTGATAAATAAGCTAGGTAGGCTTGGGATGGGTCAGAAGTTGGTCAACTGGGTGGCAAACTGGTTGGCAGGGCAAAAACGAGAGTGGTGGTAAATGGTATACAGTCAGAAGAGATGCAAGTCATAAGTGGGGTACCTCAAGGATCAGTCCTGGGGACAGTCCTCTTCAACATCTTCATTAGTGACCTTGCAGATGGACTAGAGGGTAAGCATGTCTGTTTGCAGATGACACCAAGATCTGCAACAGAGTAGATGATCCAGATGGGGTGGGCAGAATGAGAAGAGATCTGGATAAACTAGCAGAATGGTCAGAAGAGTGGCAACTGGGATTTAATGCAAAGAAGTGCAAAATCATGCACATAGGGAAGAAAACCCTGAAGCCACCTATAGGCTGGGAGGGAGTTGCTAGCAGTCACAAAGGAAGAAAGAGACTTGGGCATCATCATCACTGATGACCTAAATCATCCAAGCAGACCTCTAAAGCAGTAGGTAAGGCTAGGGGGGTGTCAGGTGTATAATAGGGTATCACAAGTCGTAAGAGGGAGGTAATAATCCTCTGTACAAGACAATCGGTTAGGCCCATCTGGAGTACTGTGTGCAGTATTGAGGCCACACCTTCACAAGGACATTAACCAAATTGAGGCAGTCCAGAGAAGGGCAATGAAAATGGGTGCAGGGACTGCATCAGAGGCGTATGAGGACAGATTAGCAGAGCTCAACATGTATACCCTTGAGCAAAGGAGGAGAGAGGTGATATGATCAAGGCATTCAAACACCTTAAGGGCATAAACAAGGTGAAGAGTCTAACATGTTTTAAATATAAGAAAATAGCAGGACAAGAGGACACAGCATGAGATTAGAGGAGGCTGATTAAGGGGAATGTGAGAAATTTTTCACAGAAAGGGTGGTGGATGCATGGAATGGCTTACCACAAGAAGTGGTGGCTATGAATACAGTGCAGGGCTTCAAACAGGCATGGGATAGGCATAAGGGAGCAATACAAATGACTATGAATAGATAGGCCACTGACAGAGCAAAGGCCGATGGCACATTTATTAGGTAGAAAAAGAAATGGGCAGACTGGATGGGCCTTACGGTCCTTATCTGCCGTCAACTTCTATGTTTCTATGTTTCTATGAATTCAATTGCTGCCAATAAGAATTCTGTTGGATTTGAATTTGAGCTCCTTCTGAAAAATACTTGCAAGCCAATAATCCATTAAGGTGGCTAATTGACGAATAGAGCTATTCTACGTCTATAGAAATCCATGAATAGTTTGATTTCTACTTAAAATTCTGTAACTTTAATAGAAGATCGGTCATGTCTCTGAGGTGGGATCTCAACTTCTGAACTTCCTTTTTTAGGAAAAAATCAATCAAGACTGATAAATTATCAGTTAATGATCCCACCCCAGAGACAATCAGCCAACCCAGTGGATGACAGGAACTCTTGTGTATTTTAGGCAGAGAATACATAACTGCACAAACTGGATTTTTTTGAACTAAAAAGTCAAACTCACTGGTAGTGATATCCCAACTGGTTAATGCATCTGATAGCATTTCATACAGTTCCCTTTTAAAAGTATTCATAGGATTACCCTGAAGCTTTTTATACCTTAACTCATCACTCAAAATGTCCTGTACCATCTGTACATAATCAATTTTGTTTAGAAGTACAATATTACCACCCTTATCGCCGGGTTTCACAATAACATAATCTCATCCCTTGATGTGTGATAAAGCTGCCATGTGCTGAGGGCTCAAGTTGTTCCAAACCTTCTTATTGTTACGCTCATTTAATATTTTATCAACCTCATTTGTTACTGATCTTTCAAAAACAGTAATATTTAAATTAGCTGTTCTGGGACAAAAAGTAGACTTCTTTTTGAACAATTTCTTTCGTTTGTCCCACAGTTCACTAGCAGCCTGTTCATTTACATCTAATATGGGCATTTCCAAACCTGCAACCTCTAAACACAAGCCATTCAGAATATCAAATGTTATACATTCCTGGCTCGTTGATAATAATTTGGCTTCAGAGATATTTCCCTCATTCATTTCCATTACTTGTGCAGCTGTATTTGTTGGAATATCCTCTACATCTAAAGGATTCTGAAAGCCGTGTTCCAATCTTGTCATAGCAGTTGGGCGGAAAAAAAGTCTCATAACTTTAGTTTTCTAAAAAACTTAAAGAGATCAACATGTGTGTCAAAAGACTACACCTTAGATGTAGGCATGAACAAAAGTCCCTTTTGTAAGACTTGCTGTTTAGGTGTTGTTAATACTTGATTGGATAAGGTCACTATGTTCAATTCTTGGCTCACGCTTTCCTGCCTGATTGATGTGGTGCAAAACTGACTCCTTCTCCCCTTCCTCTTCCCCCTCATGCCCCCCCTTGTCCTCCTCTTATTTGTTGTGGTAGCAACTGATAGTGTGCTACAAATCTTTGCTGGTCTAAAAAAGCCTTTGTGTTTGTAATTGTATGGGTCATGATTGTTCCATTCTCCTGATTACCCCAACTTGTGTTATTGGTATCAGATGTCCTAATATTAAACATCACAGTTTGTCTTGTGTTACTTCTACTTCTGAAATTTTTCCTCCTTTGTGATCATGACCTTCCCCTACTATTGCTCCGTTCTTTCCCTTCTTTTGGCCAATTGAAGAAATTACCTTTCTCTTTATCCCCTTCAGCTCTAATGAGTTTTGTTTGTTTGCATTGGATTAATTTAGTCTCATAATTACTTCATCTATTTTTCAAATCCTCATCAAGTTCTTTCATTTTGAGGTCATTAAGGTAATTATTCAAGGATTGCTTAATTGACCCAATTTCTTAGTTGATTTTCTTATACTTTAACATGTCGGCTTTGATAATCAATTTAATGAATATTTTTGTGCATTCCCTAGCTGCAGCCTCCCACTCTTGTTTGAATTCTAAAGTTTCTATGCTACCAGATGGTATTCTAAGAACACGAAGCCCTCTGGGATACAATTCTCTCTCTCTAAATAGGTTTCTAAAGTGAAGATGTTGTAAGCTGTATTAATTTCTTTAAATAAGTAGTTTTCCAGTTCATACAAAACTGATTCCAAATCATTGCTTTCATTCTCAATTCCGTCTCCCTCTTCTAGTGTTGATTGAGCCCCATTAAGTTTTGTTTTCTACATTCTAGAGACTCTGGGTTTAAAAAGATAGAATGTCCCATTTGAGCAGAATTGCTCTCAGTACTGTCGCTTTGTTGCTTCATTTTGTCATATCTTTTAAAGCAACACAGGAAATATAAATGGAGAACAGTGTTAAACTATTCGCTGTTGGCTGGAGATGGTTTTAATGCTCTCTGCCAAGAAATTACAGAAACGGCAGCCATACCTCTCAAGTGTCCCTCATTACGAGGGACATCCCTCATTTTGCCCCTTAAAATTGCTCTGTCCCTCATCCATCCCTCATGAAAAAGGTACTGCCCACACAGAAAATGTGCTGTAAATTCAGATTTTTAAAGCAGAAACTCTAAATATTCTAAAATACTAAATCCAAAATAAACTTTGTACAAGTAAACACTATGGTTTTCACAGTGTTCTGAGCTTATATCTCCATGTTTGAGGATGTGTCCCTCATTTTGAGGATCTGTGTCCCTCATTGTCCCTCATTTTGAGTGTCCAAAAATGTCCATGTCCCTCATTTCCGTGACAAAAGGTTGAGAGGTATGAGGGCAGCAGGTATTACAAACCAAATCTAATGAGCTAGAACCAACATGAGAAAAAATACCTGTGCTCAGAAAAAAAGAGGGTGCTTCACCTATTCAAGTCTTGTTAGTCCTCAATTCAAATAACATGCAGTTTATTTAAATGAAAGGTGAGCAACTCTGGGAATGGGCACTGAATCCTTTTGTGTACACCCCGAATAGTCAAAAAGATGGATTGGTAAAAAATCCTTTATTTTTATTTATATTTTAAATACCATCATCCACAGGGTGTAAACATATGTTAAGGATTAAAGTGCTTTACAAGATGTTTACAGAAAGGTGCAACATATACATCATACCGCGCATTCGCTCTTAACATAGATGACAAGCAATAAAACATGTGCACTCCATTCCCTACCATACACCAGCCACCAGCAAAAAATCACCCTAGTGCTTCAGCTCTTGCCTTCCTCAGGGGGCGTGGTGTTACTCTAATCACTACCAATTTTATAACAAAAAGTGCATGTGCTAAAAAATATGTGTCTCTTTCATTAATTCATTATTTCTCTACAGATACACATTCTCCTTAATTAAACTTAATTCATGTCATTGCAACAAAGACTGTTAACCTCATAATTTAAAAGATGGATATACAAAATATAGAAAATAGATTAGCAGCAAATCAGACAGCTATCCACTACCCTTTCTGTGAAAAAGAATGTCCTCACATCCTTTCTGAATTTACCACCTCCATCTTCATATTATGCCCCCTTGTTATAGAGCACCTTTTTCTCCCCAAAATACTGTCCTCCTGTATCTTGTTAACCCCTGTAAGGCATTTAAAGGTTTCTATCATATCTCCCCCTCCCTCCGCTCTTCTAAAATTTACATATTTAGCATCCTTAACTTTTCTCCTAGGGCTTTTGTTGTAAACCCTACACCATTTTTGTAACCCTCCATTGGACCACTCTGTCTATGTCCTTTCTGAGATGTGGTCCCCAGAACTGTATACAGTGCTCAAGGTGAGGTCTCACCAGTGATTTATACAGGGGCAGAATCACCTCTCTCTTTCTACTGGAGATATCCCTACCTATGCATCCTAACATCCCACTGGCGTTTTTGACTGCCTTATCACCCTACCTGGTCATCTGATATGATTACCCACAACCACAGCCCCTCCCTGCTCTAGTATCTTGGTCACCCACTCAAAGAAGTCTATCAGTTTGCTTTGCATGACTACTCTCCATGAATTCATGCTGCATTGGGTCCTGTAGTCCATCTGATACAAGATATTCAACAATCCTTTCCTTTAATAATGATTCCATTATCTTACCCACCACCAATGTTAGGCTAACAGGACTATAATTGCTTGCCTCTTCCTTGCTACCACTTTTATGTAGTGGGACCACATCTACTCTTCTCCAGTCCTCTGGGACTACACCAGTCTCCAGCAATCTATTAAAAAGATCTGTCAGAGATGCAGCCATTACCTCCCCAAGTTCTCGGAGTAATTTTGGATGTACCTCGGCTGCCCCATAGCTCTGTGTTCTTTCAGGTTATCAGGTGCTCTCTGGACTCTTCCCACTGTCAAATTTCCTCCACGCAATGCTTCTGGTGCCTTTTTGTGGTCCCTCCCATCCCCTTTTCACTGTGAAAACAGAACAAAAGTATTTTTTCAAGACATTTGCCTTTTGCTGGTCCTCCTCTGTATAGCCCCCAACCCCACCTTAACCATACAATCCCTCCCTTTGTTTTCCTTTTGTTTCAAACATACTGTATCTAAAAAATGTCTTGTCCCCTTTTAATACCCCTTGAGCTACTCTTTCTTCAGTTTGCACTTTTGCTCCCCTTACCACTTTGCCAGCCTCTCTCTGTTTTCCATGATACACTTCCCTATCCCTTTCTCTCAAGTCTACTTGTACCTTCTGAATGCTACTCTTTTAGCCTTTATCTTTTCTGCTACTGTACCTCTTTTGAGAACCTTAGTGGTCTCATCTTTCTATTACTTTCACTTATTTGCTTAACACAGAGGTTTGTTGCCTTCACAATGCTCTCTTTTAGTTTGGCTCACTCTTCTTCCACCTCACCCAGGCCCTCATCCCCTGGCAGTTTGTTCATGAGGCATTCACCCATCTTAGCAAAATCAGTCCTCCTGAAGTCCAGAACCCTCATCTTTGTGTGCTCAGATTCTACAGTTGTCTTAATGTTAAACCACACTGTATGATAATCATTGGACCCCAGATGACTTCTCACCCTGATATCTGCAGCACTGTCCCTGTTTGTAAGCACCAAGTTCAGTATTACCCCATCATGAGTGGGCTCACTGACTAATTGCCTAAGGGAATGCACCCTGCAGGGAGTCCAGGATGGCTCTACATTTAGCTGATACTGCAGCGGGGGGGGGGACTCTAATCTACATCAGGTAGATTGAAGTCTCCTACCAGTAACACCTCCCCCTTTTCTGCCTTTTTACCAGTTTCTTCTAACATTTCAATATCTAAGTCCTCTCCCTGCATCAGACACAAATTAATCAAGTCTGCCCAAATATTAGCTCATTTTCCCATCTCAAGGGTAACCAACAGCATCTCGGCCCCCTCTGAGATCCCTGTATTTCAACAGTTTTTATGCTGTCCCTCACATATATTAACATCCCACTCATTTCCTTCTTTCTCTGTCCTTTCTAAATAATGTGTACCCTGGTATGACCATGTCCCAGCCATGGTTTTCAGTGCACCATGTCTCAGTAATGGCCACGATATCCAAATCAGCCTCCCTTATGATGGTTTCTAGGTCTGGGATTTTATTTCCCAGACTCCTAGCATTAGCACACATGGCCTTCCACATTTTGCTTGTTCCTTGCTTGTCACCTCCCCCTTTTACTTTCTGTCCTCCCTTACTCCCTCATTTCAATTGCCTGCAATGTTCCCCCATCCCACTTTTCTACCCCCCTGCTAATTCGGTATACTTTATCCATTGTGGGACTATCATCCCCTAGAAACTCTATGCTGTCTTTATGGGAAACCCATTTTTAGCTCTCAAGTGGACATTTAATGCTAAAGTCATTGGTAGTATTATATACAGGACTGAACTTTGGGCCTTCAATAACACAGGCAAACAGTTAGAATCTGTTCAAAATATGTTCTACAACCAGGTCCTCAATTTATAAAAAAATTTCCCCTCTGCTTTTTTATGAACAGAATTAATATTAAAATCTATTTCAGCATTAGCTTATATCAAGGCTGTTAAATGCTTCAGTAAAATCTTTCTCTTAATGAAGATAGATTATTGTATAAATGTTGACTTGAGAGCTGTAATACTAGAAGGATCACTCCCTGGTTTTGTAAACTGAATGACATGCTTAAGAAGACTGGAATGTTAGAAATATGGGACACCATAGCTATGGGAAACAGCAATAGCTTTCTAAATACAGCCATACAGATGGTCGTAGATTGTTATTTTCAGATGGAATTTGCAAAATTAGCAGTTCTACATAGAGTATATCAAAAATATATTGTAAACTGAAAACCCCAGGTTCAGATGAAAAATATTTGGAATTCTGTGAAAAGGAGGCCCTCAGAAATGCCGTCTTTAAAATCAGATGTGGTATGTTACATAATAAAAAGTGTGCATCTATAGATGTGTCCACTACACATTATTTAAAAATATGTAATTGTGATCCAAATGCTTTGTACATACAAGATCTGATGCATCTTACCTTTGATTGTAAATTGACTGATAGATTAAGAATAAAATGGCTCATCCCTGTATGGAAGAACTTAAATATTGCAAGTGATTTAGAGACTAAATGGCATTTATTGAGGTGCGTGTATTTCTGTGACATAGAATATATTTATTTAGCTGCTGGTTTTGCTTTTAACCTTTTTAAAAGTATATACCTTTGTTAGTCAATGATCAATGATAAATTGTTTATATTTATTTTGTATGTGATAACTGTTGTTTTATACATACTGTGTAGTAAACTTTGAACTTTGAACTCTATGCACTCTTTCTCATTCTTTCGGCATTATGAAGTTACAAACGGACATTGAAATTCTTCAGTGTTTTCTCCTACCTTTGTTATTATACCAGATTGTGCCCCACATTTTCTACATAGCCATTTTTGTACCCCATGTCATGAACATGGCGTGTCATTTTTTAATTCTTGCCCAAAATATTTTTTCACACTTGTGATGCAAAATTAAATTTTGGACCAGATTTTATAAATGTGAACTGTCATGTTCATAAAGTGATGTAATAAGAAGACTATGTTGAACATTTTATGTCAAAATTGAAAAAACAAAAAACAAAATTTTGAACAAACATAACATTTACTTATAACTTTGCAATAGTTTTACTTTTTAACCCACATTTTTAACATACTCATGTTTCCCCCCATTGAATTAACATGTCAGGTGTCATTATAAATTCCCCCTCCAAAACCTGTTTTCACAGTAGTTCCACAAAACAATGTTTTGAGTTACATTTCATAAATGACATATGTCATATTCATATGCTTGGGCAAAAACAAAAAAAAAAACTAGTATTTTGAAAATTAAAGGTTACAAATCTAAGAAAGCATAGCGAATAATGTATGGGCAACCATATACAACAAGGCTACATTTCCATCCAGGGGTTGAGATGACAGCATATGAACCTCGAGAGCAAAGCTTGAGATGTCCATGCTGTCATCTCAACCTCGAGATGGAAAAACATGCTGAGTTGTGTGTGGCTGCCCATATTTTATTTTATATAATATATGTTTCTTCTTACATAGGAGTCACAGAAGTGCCCAACCCAAAGTAAAAACAAAATAAAATTGCCACTTCATTGTTCAATTCTATGATTCAAATTAAATTTACAGACTTCTACAAGTTTAAGAGGTACAACTTTGGGTACTGGATGGTAAATAAGCAGCTGGGTGTAGGGTGAATGAGGAATTAAAAATGTTATGACCTTTGAATTGTGCTGAACAGCTGTTTGGAATGTGCACAACATAGAGAATAATGCATGGGCCATGATACACAACAAGGCTGTATTTCCATATAGGGGCTGAGATGACAGTATATGAACCTCGAGAGCAAAGATCGAGAGATCTATGCTGTCCTCTTAACCTCGAGATGGAAAAACATGCCAAGTTGTGTATGGTTGTCCGTATTTTATTTTATATAGTATATGGTTTTTCATGCCGGAGTCACAGACCCCCACCAAAGGGAAAACAAAAAAATCTTGCCATTTCATAGTTCTGTTCAATGATCAACATCAAATTTATAGAGTTTTTGAAAGTTAAAAGGTACACCTTTGGGTAGTTAGTAAGTAGCTAGGTGTGGAATAAATGAGAAATTTAAAATTGTATGACCTTTAAACTGTGCAGAACAACCATTCAAACTGCATACAACAACACTTTGGAATGTGCACAACAGTTTGAAATGTGCACAAGGATTTTGATCGGGTTGATTTTTATACAGAACAAAGGCGAACCGTATACTACAGTACTTTGGAATACACACAACAGATTAGAATGTGCACAACAAGGATTCTGAGCAGACTAATTTTCATACAGAACAAAGGCTAACCATATACTATAGAACTTTGGAATACGTACACAGTTTAGAATGTACACAACAAGGATTCTGAGCAGGCTGATTTTTATACAGAACAAAGGCTAACCATATACTATAACAACACTGGGCGCAATTCCAGAAGAAAGGCACAAGTCACCACCAAAGGCAACTTGTGCCAAATGCCGCTGTGACTTGGACCCTGTGCCCAATTCTAGAAGGGGCAGGGTCCCATCGGCTAAGTCCTGCAACTTGCAACAAACCCACAGTTATGCCAAATAAAGGGTGTACCTGAAGGGTTTGCTGTAAGCCACAACCCTGGATGCAAAGGGTGCAAGTGCCCTCTATGCCTGCATCCCTCCTGTCCTGATTGCCCCGCAGGACTACCCATTGCTCCAAACCACTGTGCAGGCTGGAAGCCCCACAGGGCTGTTGCATGCCCCCACCCAAAGTGCCATCACAAACACCACAGCCCACAACCCACAGTCCGCCAATACTGCCCCACAATCCCTGATATCCTCCAATTCGCCCATATACTGGGCATCCTTGGTAGTCAAGTGGCCCACCCCTCCCACCTGGCAGCACCCAACCACCCGCTCCCCCCAGGACCACTTGGAGGCCAGTAACTAGCACAACCGACATCTCACCTCCATGGCCAGCCAGCGACTGAGCTCCGTATGTGCACTTACTGTATATAAGCACTCAATGCATAATTCATTGCTCTCTTTTATACAGTAAGCACTCATACAAAGCTCAGTCAGTGGCTGTCCATGGAGGTGAGAGATGGGCTGTGCCAGTCGCTGACTGGGGATGGGTCTGGGTGTGAGGTAGACTGGCACAGCTGGGTGGGGGGCCACTAGATTACCAGGGATATGTGTGTGTATATGCACATATTTGCAGCTTGAGGCAACATGTCTCTGGGTAGGGACATGGGTTGGGGGGTGGACAGAGATGCCCTGTGGGGCTTAAAGTAGTGTGGGGGTTTGGGGGCACAGGGTGTGTGGGCAGCCCTGTGGGGCTTGTACTGTTTGGGAGAATGGGGAACAGGCGGTCTGTGATGCCCTATGGGGCACGTACAGTATGGGGGATAGTGGGCTGGGAGGGAGAGATGCCCAGTAGGGCATCTACAGTAGTGTTCTGGGCATGGGCAGGTGGGCACATGGCTTGGGTGCAGGCTGCTGGCAGGACTACACAACCCCTGGAGGGCATAAGTACAGTTATGCCAGCTAAATGCTGGTATAACTTACGTTGCCAGTTCTCCTCCAGGGGTTGTTGTAGAATCCTGACCTTGAGGACTTTGTTGCTGCCCTACCAGAATTGGACACAACTGCTGTTGTAATCCCCTTAGCACCATGTTGTAGGGGGTTTAGGGCATAAGTGCCAGTGTATGTCCACTTTAGCACAAGTGGCCTGTGGCATGTCACAGGACACTTTGTAGAACCGTGTGTAACTGCTGATCAAGGATGTAGCCATGTACCAGCTTGCTTTTTTTTTTTTTGCACAAGTCACGTTACGCCGGTCATGTCTCTTCTAGAATCGGGCTCATTATGTGTGAACCTCTTCATTTCCCAAGCATGACAATTTCACTACTATAACTCATGTTATTAATTCATTAATTATCACCTCTGTACTATCAATGTCAAACACATAGACAGTAAATACAAGCAACAAATATTCCACAATGACAAATGCTTGTTTATTATTTTATTTTCTTTGCCTCCAGTGCTGCCCTCTTCTGCTAATTCACCCATATGCCCCATCCTTACCATCTCTGGCCTTACAATCCTGTACAAAGGGATACACAAAGTACTGTCCCTGTGGGCACTCAGCTCAAATTAAAAATATACACACATGTTTTTTGTTCCCCAGCCCTGACTGATCATTTTATGAAAGTTGGTGCAGGGGGAGAAGCATATGTTGGTGTCTCCAGCAATGTTTACATACATATTATATTGCAGTGGTACTGCCTGTATAGTAGGGTTGAGTAAGCACTTCTATGTTAAACCACAATATTTACACCTTGTTAACTCTTCCCCCTTCAACAGATTTACCCAAAATCTGGTAGTAATGGAGTCTGTGACAGGATTTCTGGATCCTGAAAATGTTGTGTCAGTTGGTTCAAATTTTTTGAGCATGTTCAGTTAAAAAATGAATGTTCTAAGGATAGTTGGATTTTTGCCTTAACAGTTTAAATGACAGTGATTTCCTTCAAACTGCACTTGTTAACCAGCAGACAAAAGCAGCTTAAGGGGAAATAATCAAAAGTGATTGCATTGAAAATGATTTCCTTCACAGTGTTTTTGTCAGCCAGCAGACAAAAGCAGCATGAAAGAAATCACTTTCACTCATACTGTTAATGCACAAAACTCCCACCAGAATGCTTACCTTCTGCTGTTACAATTACCAAACAATCCCACGATCTGTATTCCCCTCCCAACCCATGTTTCATTTTTTATTATTGGATCATGAGTACCCAGTCTGCCACCTGTATCCCCCTACCTTTCAACCAATGTTTTAATAGAAATTGCTGGCAGGTGCATCATCCCACCAGCTGTTACACTTTTGTAAAAACCCCAGTTCCAGCTGAAATACCCCCCCCAACAAAAAGGAAGTACACAAAGTTTCCAACCCTGCTGTAAGTGATGGTGCCTCCCTTCCATATACTCTAGTTTGGTCTGCCACCCGCCACCCTCACATAGCTGGCAACGCTGGTATGCCCATTCCCAGAGCCGCCAAAGAGTCTCCTGACACTGGGATACACAATCCCCAGTGTCAGTACCCATGAAAATAAGAAAACTGTCCTTCAAAGATCTTATTTTTTTGTTTTTTTATAATGAGAATATGCAAAAATGGTCCCTTATCAGTCTCTTACCCCATGACCCCTTCCAAGCCACATCCACCCCACCCAACCCCCACTCTGTAGTCACATCCCCCTCACACCCTCAACATGGATCCAATCTCAGTGAAAAGTATGTCCTCCTCCTTGAAGTACAACTGTAAACTGAGGAAACAAGGTAAGTGCAATCAATGTAGTCTTAATGCATTCTAAACATTTACTCATAATTTTATCATTTTTAAATACTTTTGCACCAAATTTTCCACATGATCTTTTTGGAACACCACCTCATGAACAAGGTAAGTAACAATTTCAAATGCAGCTAAACAGGTGATTTTGCAAAACCTCCATATAATAATTTTTTGGGTGGGATCTGAAAAATGTTCTCATACCAGATTCATGAAGTGTGGTCATAAAGACTAAAAAAATGTAGTGAACAGATATATTAAAATTACCAAGTTATGTGTGAACATTGAAAGTTTTCCGCGTTCTCTCATAACTGTGGTAATTTTCCATATTCTGACCCCAGATTTTCAACTTAGCCATTTTTTTCACCACCTCATGAAAGTGACAGGTGTCATTTTTCAGATCCTCCCCAAAATGTGTTTTTTCACTTGTGGCATGACATGACATTTCAGCCAGTATTTTGTAAATAACACCTGTTATGTTGAGAGAAAGGAGTCATACAAACACTATATGAATATTTTGGGTAAAATGTCAAAAAAAAGTTATGAAGAAACATTGTGTTCAGAGTTGGCTGTTGGCCCAGTGCTGGTGAGCTGAGTTTGGAGGTTAGCTCAGTGAGCCAACAGGATGAGCTGAGGCTCGGTGGACAGTGTTGCCACAAGGAACCATTCTAGCCGGTGGAAGAACACTGCAGTGTTTGCCACATGGGCAACAAGTAACCATACTTATTTATTTATTTGTTTGTTTGTATATTAATTTATTTATTAATTGATTTGAAAAGTACCTTTGAGCCAAGTACTTGTTTACATAGAACTCTTGTCTTAGCATACAGCCCAGGGGGGGCCCTGCAACTCTGCATTTGTAGCTGCACAGTAGCACAGGGTGCTGGGGCTCTACAGTTCTACAGCCAAATGGAATCTTGGTCCTATGCGTCTACAGCTGTAGCTACACAGAAGTACAGGGCCCAGAAGGCCCTGTACTTTCATAGCCCCCCCCCAGACAACCACACAGATTTTCTGCATCTGTAGTCGCAAAAAAGTGCAGTGTCCTATTTCCACAGTCAGGTGAACTCTACCATTGGAGCAGGGCACAGAGGGCACAGGGTGTCTGCATCTGTTCACAAATTTCTCAAAGGGATGAATGACAATACAATTCCACTATCACAATAAGAAAGGAAATTCATTGCAAAAAACAATTATGTTAATGCAGACATTAGGGTTGAAAAATGCAAAGCAGACAAAGTAAGAAAATGAAAACAATTAGGGTTTGGAGTCTCGGGAGTCTTGGTGAATCAGTGGTGCAATGTTCCTTGGAGTTGTGAACCCTAATGCCCACCCCCTTCCCTGAGCAAACAAACATGATCTTTTGCTCACACTGGGACTACAGGGCCCTGCATGAAGAATGCTACAACGGATTCAGTTGGTCACATAAGGTGAGACATACTTCTCTGCCTCCAAAGAGTATATGCCCATGAGGCACTGATTTGGAGCTGTACCTTGGACAGGAGGCTATGGGCTGGGAAGAGATGGATATTAGGGTTGACATCCCCAAGAAACACCACACCATTGATTCACCAGGACTCATGAGACTCCAGACCTTAAAGGAAAACTATATGCAAAAATGATAAAAACCCATTTTGTGCATTTGGTTTTCATTTCTCTGATTGTTTCTAGCATTCGGTTACCTGTATATCTGACAAGATAGGGTTGACAGTCCCAAGACAGACCCCCCACCTGTGGTTCTGTGCAGGGTGGAGAACGGGGTGTTAGGGTAGGAAACCATAATGCCATATGTCCCTACTTTTAACAGTTTAACCCCAACTGATACATTAAAGAAGTTTTTTGCAATTTATTTCTTTACTTTTTGAAATAGTATAATGGTATCCTTATTTGCCAGTGGGAGCACCCTATCACTCATAAATGTGTATATGCATCTAGCTGTGGAAGCTGAGGGTCTTCTATTTGATAGCACAGTTATAGAACAACATTCACCAAATTGTCACCATAGCCATGTTATTACCCAGACTCATGTACCCGGTGAAGAAAATGTTTCACTCCCTGCCAAAATGTAACTCTGCAGAAGCTCAACGTCACCCTGCATCACAAGTGCAAAAATAAATTTTGGACAGGATTAGAAAAATGACAGCTGTGACTTACGTGAGGTGATGTAATAAGAAGGCTATGCTGAAAATGTGGGCTCAAAATATTTATAATTCCCAAAGTTACAAGCATGCATAGTGAAATTGTAACAGTCATAACTGTGCCATTTTTAATAATTTTGACCACATATTTTCAACATAGCCTTCATATGACCTCATCACAAGTACCCAGTACAAAACAATTTTCAAATCCCCCCAAAACATAATTCTGCACAACTGCAATGCCATTCTGTGCCACCAATGTGAAAACACATTTTGGCCAGGATTTGAGAAATTACATTTTTGACATGCATGAGGTTGGGTAATAAGAAGGCTATGTTGAAAATATGGGATGAAAATATTGAAAATGTCCAAAGTTATGAGCGTGCATAGTGAAATTGCAAGGTATAGTCCTAATGCAGCCATTTTTTTTTAAATTTTTACCCCAAATTTTCAACATAGCCTTCTTATGGAGCCAACCCACCTGAACCATAAAACTGGCAGTCACTCCCTAATTGAGTGGGTCCTTACATCCCACCACCTCTGAATAGTAAAATCTGACATTTTACCTGATGCCATGAGTGACCACCAAATGACATTCCTGGTACGTAAAGTTCACAGACCCAAGATCCCCCGTGAAAACTATACCTTTTCATTCATATAAATCTCTAAACCTCGCTCCACTCCTCCAAGACATAGTCCACATGAACTGAGATCCAATTGCCTCATCTAATACTATTGATGATGCTTATGACTATTTTCACAATAAATTCCTAGAGCTTTGGAATACCCATGCCCTGATGTGATGATCCAGAGTTAGGGGTAATCATCTCCCATGGATCACCCCTGAACTCTTGGTGTGCCATAAAGCCCAAGATGTGGCATGGAAAACCCTTCAAATATCAAAACTCTCTCATGACTATGAAATCTACTGTTCCCTATGAAATAAGTGTACTAAAGCTACTCACCTTGTAAAATTGGACTACTTCTGCTCCACTTTCCATTCTGGAAGGTTATTCACTCCCTTTTCTCCCCACCCTCTTCCACTCCCACCCCCTCTTCTCAATATCAACAACACTCTAGTTGCCAATCACCTTGGAGTTGCAAATTAATTTAACTCCTACTTCACCTCCAGTGCGTCTGCTCTGCTATCCTCCCTACTACCTCCTCTATCTGCTGCCCCCCTCCCTGCCTTCCCTCTTCATCTACCTCCTTCTCCTTCTCAAAAATCTCTCTCTCTTCTTCCTTGGATGCTCTGTACACACTCCATCCTTCTAAAGGTAGTTCACCTGATGGACTAGACCCTAAGCTGCTTTACCTATCAGCTGCTGTGATTGCTGCTCCTTTACCAGCTCTTCTTAACCTCTGCTTCACTACAGCAACTATCCTATCAGTTCTCCCACTGCCCAAGGGTGATAATCCTACCACACCTGCTAATTATCACCCTATATCCCTCCTTCCTACCCTTTCAATGCTTCAGGAACACCTGGTCCTTTCTCAACTCTCCTCCTTCCTTTCTGACTCTAACTTCTTCACTCTGTTCCAATCTGGGTTCCGGAAGAACCATTCCACTACTACCTCCCTGATTAGGCTCATGGATTTTATCCTCTCAGGGATGGATAATGGCCAGATCATATCAGCCATCTTTGTTGACCTTACTAAGGCTTTTGACACTATCTCTCACCCCCTTCTATTAACTTCCCTCCCCGCCGTTGGCTTAACTGCCTCTGCCTTAAACTGGTTCAGTGCCTATCTAGTAGGAAGGAATCAGTCAGTCAGAATAGCTGACTCCATTTCCCCCCCCTCCCCATCAACACTGGCATACCTCAGGGATCCATATTGGGCCCTGTTCTGTTCTCCATATTCTTGAATGACCTTCCTTCAGTCTGCTCCTCCACCTCTATCCACAAGTACACTGACAATACCATCCTCTTCTGCTCAGGCCAGTCCTCTGTTGATGTTGAAACCAGATTTCAGCTTGACTTCTGTAAAGTTCAGCACTCATTTTCCTCCCATCAACTCACTCTTAATGCCAAGAAAACAATCTCAGTGACCTTCAGCACTAGGCAGAGACTGTCTAGGCTCCCCATCTTGCCCTCCTTCCACACCTTTGATGGGACAGTTCTTGAGGATACTTCATCCTTTAGCTACTTGGGAGTCTGGCTCGACCAAAATCTCAACTTCTCTGGACATGTGTGTTTCCAGAAGAAACTGCACCCCAAGCTTGGCATCCTCTACAGGAACTGTAGCTGCCTCCCACTACTGGCTAGATGTGAACTTGTCGAGAAGATGATCCTACCTATTTTTGACCACTGTGATGCAGTCTACAGTGCCATTCCTAAATCTTCCTTACTCAGGTTGGACATCCTTTTTAACTCTTTAAGTTGCTTTGCTCTCAACTCACCCTCCTCTACCCATCACTGTAATCTCTACCACTCTCTGGCATTCCCCTCATTAGAAAATCACCGCCACCTCCTTTGCACAAAATTTGTGTCAAAATTTTGATTCAGAGCTCTACCCTCTTACCTTACCTCCCTTCTATCCTCCATACCTTCCCCAGCCTATTGCCTTAGATCTTATGACCATCATTTAATGGAAGTACCATGTTGTACTACAACTACAGGCCAGTCAGCCTTCTCACATCACCTCCCTAAACTTTGGAATGCCCTTCCCCACAAATTCACCATTCTTCATCCCCCTACTCCATTACCCTGGCCCTCCAAAACTTCCTTTCTCCAAATTATAACTGCAATTAAGCTTCTCACTTCCCTTACCCCACAGTACATTCTCCTTCTGTCACTCTCTTTACCGATATAGTTTTACTTAAATGTTTGCACTTACTTCTGCAAGTTGGATATCACTGAATTTCATGACAGCACTTATCCTGTATTGCTAAGTCTTAGTACCATGTTTGTGTTCACTTGTTTACCTCTAATTTAGTACTGGGTTTTGACTGTTCTGTTCATTGTTTATATGCTATGTACTCCCAGTACCCTCTCCCCCAGGATGGACCATGAGACAAGCAATTTGTTGTTCAGTGTGCCCTTCCTGGTGAAACATTTCAATAAATAAATAAATGACCCCAATTCATGAACAATATAACTGTTGTTACACAAATCCCACTGGAAAGGTGATTTCTCCAGCTGACCATAAAATCTCCTTTCTGATGGGAGTTGCCTAATGGTAGTCATATTGTTCATTAGGTGGGGTTCCCAAAAGGTCATGTTGAAATTTTGTGGTCAGAATCTCAAAAAACGGCTGAGTTATGCATAAAAGTTGAAACCCCCATTGAAATACATTGAAGCACATTTACCTTAGTTTCTCAAATTGCAGTCACTGGTTGCAGCAGCAAGATGTGTCTTTGATTTGGACCCTGCGCTCCCATCTGTCCATCAAGATAGTACAATTTTGTACCTTCTCTCTGTTATATAAACATCATTTGTTATTAAGAAATACCAGTAACAGTCACATCAATAAAAAAATAGAAGAAATGAGTTAAAAAAACAGGAATTTTGATGGTGTTTAAATTAAGAAAAAAGTGCAACTCATTAGATTCAAACCCAGGATGTTTCAAATTGCAGCTCTGTGTGCTACCTACCACACCACTGCAGCACTGTCGTTGATTTCTGCTTTTCTATGTATTAGTATCTGTCACTGTGGAAGTGGAGAAATGTTCAAAATAAACAGAATGGTTTTGAAAGCAGACTGGACAATTTTCATAAGCAACATCACATCATTGGAAAACATGTGAAAATTGAAGAAAATGGTCGAAAAAACACCTTTTGTTTTGCAAAAACAACACAAAGATGTTTGAAAATGCTCCCTCGCTTATGAAAATGGAACATTTCCATATACGTAGACACCACTTGATAACATGCAAAAACTAAAGAAAATGATTGAGAACGCGCCTTTTTTTGCAAAAACAATACACAAATGTTCGAAAACGCTCCCTAGCTTACGGAAATGCGATGCTTCATTTCCACAAACAGTATTTCATAACATGTGAAAATTGGAGAAAATGGTTGAAAAAGCACCCTTTTTTCCAAAAACAACATGAAAATGTTTGAAAATTCTCCTTGCTTCTGAAAATGGGACGCTTCCATTTCTGCAAACAGTACTTTTTTCGGAAAAGAATGCCCCATTTTCACAAAAAATGCCCCATTTTTGAACAAAATGCCCTATTTTCACAAAAAGTTCTCAATTTCCAAACACAAATGCCCATTTTCAAACAAAAATGCCCCATTTTTGCAAAAAATGCCAATTTTTCAAACACAAAAGACCAATTTTCAAACAAAAATGCCCAATTTAAAAAAAAAAGCATTTTCAAAAAAATTCCATTTTCATGCTCAAAACTTTAATTTTTCCCCTAGCAAATAATGGGAAATTAAAAGTTTAATAACTTTTTAATGGACTAATATTTTTTTCACCAAACCTTCAAAAGGCACATCTGTGACCCAAATCCTTCCTACCCTGAAAATTTCAGCCCCCAACATAAAGCTTTTTCTGAGATCCAGGATGACAAAAAAAATTTCAAAAAATCCAGATTTTTCTGTTTTTTCAACACTTTATATCTCATAATCCACTCAATGGATTCCCAACAAATTTGGTAGGTCAAGAGATCTACCCCTAGAGATTACACATACCAAATGTTGTGCAAAGTTAAACAGCTCCAAAGTTATTAACCCTCAAAGTTTAAACTTTAACATAGAAGTACACTTTCACCCTAACTATACTGGGGTGACTACGCCAGTATAATATGTATATATACATACATATATCTATATATATATATATATATAGATAGATAGATAGATAGATAGATATATATACAGTATAGTCATTGCAAAAATACTCTGTTAATGCATCAGTTAGGGTTGATAGCACAGTAACAAAAGTTTGGAAATTTGATGTTTGAGTTCCTACCCTACCACCCCCACACCTTCACACCAACAGGCATCAGGGCATGCCATGGGGTTGGAGTGGTAGGGTTAATATCTAACATCAAATTTCCAGACTTTGTTGAGTGTGGAATCAACCCTAACTAAATACATTAACTGAGTGTTTTGCAATGAATGTCCTTCTTTTGAGAAAGTGAAATGATACTCATATGGTATCCATATGATATCCATAAGTGGGAGTGCAGGCCCTCAGGGCCCTGTGTTCCCACCCACCCATCAGTGTTAGGGGTGGGTGAAACTACTGTTTTCCACTTCGCAGAACTTCCACGAAAATTAAGGGACTTTCATGAAAGTTCTGAACGTCCGCCTGTGGCAGAGCGGAAAACTTTCGCGAAAGTTACCAGGTGAAATTTCATCTGGAAATGAAGAAAAATAGCCCTGGTGGCTAGTGGTCCCTCCCCCCACCTGTCCCACATGTAAAAAAATATCCCTGGTTGCTAGTGGTTCCCCCCCCACCTAGTAATCCACCCATCATGAAATGTACAGTAACCCCCCATCCCTATCTCCACTGCACTGTCCTGTTAAAAAGAAAATCATGGTGGTCTACTTTTTTTTCAATTTAAACCCCTTCCCAATTCTTGATTCCCATTCACAAATCCCTGGTAATCTAGTGCCCCCCACCAAGCCTCTCCAGCAGCCAGGTGTCCCCCAACCCCACTCCCACCCCCATCATAAACCCTGGCAGTGGTGGACTGGCACATCCCTCCTCTCTCCTCCACAGCTAGCCAACCAACTGAGCTGTCATAAATGAAGCATACCGCATACTGCTCATTCACTGACAGCTCAGTTTCTGAGCCAACTGTGGAGAAGAGGAAGCTGTGCCAATCCACTGATGCCGGGGTTTATGATGAGATGGGAGCAGGCAATGGGACACCTGGCTGCTGAGGAGGCTGGGTGGGGGGCACTGGATCACCAATGACGGGAATGGGATTTGGGGCTTGGGATCAGGAGGTGGTTTAAATAAAAAAAAAAAAATCACTAGACCACCAGAGTTTTTTTTAACAGGACAGTGAAGATAGGGATGCAGGGGGGGTTTGTACATGTTTGCAGTGGGTGGGTTACCGGGTGAAGGGGAGAGACCACTAGCCACCAAGGAAAATTTTTGCATGTGAGGCGGGTGAGGGAGGGACTACTACAATAGCTACCAGGGCTTTTGAGGGGCAATTTGATAATCAAAAGAGTGGTAAATGTGGATGAAAGTTCCATGGAAGTTCAGAAATCAATTTCTGAACTTCTGCTGAAGCGAAAGTCAGACTTTCACTGGAATTCTGCCCACAGAAGATTTTTTCACCCACCCCTAATCAGTGTATAAGCATAGCACAGGAGGGCCCTGTGCTCCCAGTTTTGCATACCGGGATGCATATTTAGGAGCATGGGCCCTGTGCTGCCACCCACCCATAAGTATAGAGACATAGTGACTGAGGTCCCTGTTCTCCCAGTATTGCAAGATTGTATCCATAGGTAGGAGAGCCAAGCCCTCTGGGCCCTGCACTCCCACCTACCTATAAGCATAGTAACATAGCGCAGAAGGGCTCTTTGCTTTTAGTTTGCATAATCATATCCATAGGTGGGAGCACAGGCCCTCTAGGCTCTGCACTCCCACCTACCCATGACTGTAGAGGCATAGCATAGGAGGGCCCAGTGCTCCCAGTTTAGCATAAGTAGTATGCATAGGTGAGAGTGCAGACCCTCTGGGCCCTGTGCTCCCACACACTCATGACTGTAGAGGCATAGTGTAGGAGGACCCCATGCTCCCAGTTTAGCATAAGTAGCATGCATAGGTGGGAGTTCCACCCCTCTGGGCCCTGTGCTCCCACCAACACATAAGTACAGACACATAGCACAGGGCTAGAGGCATTCCAGAAACCCTTGTAATGCATATTTGGCAATATCTCAGTAACCATAGCAACTGAGGAAAAAATTATTTTGCAATTGTATTCATGACCTAGCCACCTCCACTTATAGCTAATACACAAGCAGCGCTTAGCGAAAAATCCGTATCTCGAACCGTTTTTGAGATATAGGTGCTGAAAGGTGATGTGGCCACCACAATATTATCTTATGGGAAAATGTGCAACTTTGGAGTGCTGTAACTGTGGAACCAGTGTAAATGTTTTCACCAAAGAAGCAAAAGGCACATCTGGGGTGCAAGAGCTTGCCACTCTGCAAATTTCAGCCCAAAAGTCCAAACTTTGTAGTGGCAGTGAGGCAGCAAAGAAACTGTGGTTTTGGTGGACACCGCAATGTTATGCTAGGGGAAAAATTCATAACTTCAGAGTACTGTAACTATAGAATCAATGTAAATTATTTCACCAGACAACCAAAAGACACATCTGTGGTGCAATTGCTTGCCACCCTGCAAATTTCAGAACAAAAGTACAAACCGTATAGTGGCAGTGAGGCGGCAAAGAAATGACAATGTCTGGGGCAGTACTGATGAAAATTGTGACACTTTCAGCAGATTTGCAAAACAATGGTGTGAAACATTTGCAAATTTTGTGAAAGTGTCTCACCGTTCTTTTGCAATTTACAAAAGTACTGTACGGCAGGGCAACTCGAGCAAAACATATTTCCAGGGCTTATTTTAAAAAAATAATGGCAGCATTGTGTTCCTCTGGCCTGATTAGGTAAACACAAGTGTCATTATTTACCAAGGGCCAGTAAAATCTGAATTACAGCATTTTTTTCTCCACTGCTAACTGAAAACAAGATCAATCAATCAAAATCTTTATTTAACCAGGCAAACACCGTTGAGCAAAGCTCATTTTCGAGGTAGACCTGGGATGTACAAGTACAAGAAGAAAAGTAAAAAAAAACCAACAGTTACAATACAGTGGCATGAACAGCAAAAAGGCATAAGCAATACAGATGCGAACATATAACATTGTACAATCAATCAATATGTACAAAACAAGCAGAGTTGCAGATAAGGGACAAGCACAGGGTGTTCCATCTGGATCCCTCAGAGGAACATAGTCGGAAGATGAACTAAGTGCAGGAGATGGGAGGGAAGTAGGGAGGGGGAGGAGGATGGAGAAGGGAAGGGATAATGGATAGGGATCAAGAGGCTACAGAGTGCAAGGTTATGTGGTATAAACTATTAGGGGAAATAGTACAGTGAGGGCAGGGAGTAGGGGATGGCAGTTACAAGAAGTAGTGAGAGAGATACAAAGAATTTAGGGGGGGAAGGGTGCCAGGTGGCAGATGAGACCTAAGACCAGGAGGAGGCAGATAGGTGGTGGTGGCATAACAGTAGAGAGGGCATTTGCGACAGAAGAAGGTGCTTTGCAGATTAATCTGTCACTGTCACACAGAACATACATTTTTTTCCTGTAGGATATAATGGGAAACTTTAATAACTTTTGAAAGGATTAATATTTTTTCACCAAACCTTCAAAATGCACATCTTTGACCCAGTCTCCATATACCCTGAAAATGTCAGACCAGACAGACAAACCATTCAGGCTATGGAGACAAGCAAAGAATTTACAAAAGTTGAGGAGTTTTCACAGCTCCACAACCACAAATCCAATTGAAACAAAAATGTCCAGATCCAGAGATCTATGATACAACATGCATGCCAAATTTCAGGCAAACTAGATGAACGGTTGCAAAGTTATTAAAGTTCAAAATTTGTGGTTTAAGATAGACATTGCCATGCAACCCTAACTATACCTATACTATATTTAGATTACCAAATTTAAACCACCGTATTTTGCTGTTAATGTGCTATATTATTGCATTGTTGCATTTTGACTGTGCACTCATATTATTTCATTCTGTTGCCATTTTAATCCCTGGTCTTGAAGTTGAAACTGTACAACCTTAATATAAAGTTGGGATTAGCTGGAATTAGTCCATTTAAATTCTGGGGAGTTGGATATATAAGCAATATAAATAATATATTTGTATTGAGTATGCTAGAATTTGGTTAATTCTATCTGACTAGCAGGTCCTCAGTACTAGCACCTTTCAGTTAATTTCGCTTGAACCATCTCCTAACAGAACTTATTTGGTATTTAACACTGATTGTTATTTCCTAATGTTGTAATAGGGCTTTTTGAATACAGAGACAGCCTTACATTGATATACGCATGTGGATTTTAAAATCCAATTATTCGGATTGACTGATTAATTGCCCGCCCCCCAGATTCAATTAAAGACCTGATAAATCATAAGTAGGAAGGGATACCATAGAGTAGAGACTGAAATGTAGTTATTTAATGTTTTAATTAATATTCAATAAGGCTGCACAAGGAAGTAAATTAGGGAAAATTGAAAGAGATCAGCCCCTGTTAGTGTGGCACTTTTTAAACTATTTACTGTCTGTAGCACTCAGAAGCCCTCAGAAGCTACTGTGGTATAGACGGAGAAGCATCTCCTAGTGAGTGAGATAAAAATAGTGGTAATAGTGATATAGGTTGTATAGTTAAAACGTCTGGTTTACCACAGTTGAGTTGAAATGCTTACAGCATTATAGCCAAAAAGCAAGTGTAAGAGAGAAAGTTAAATCGAGACCCACTTTTATTTTCATCCTATGAAATATGGTACTCGGCATCTCACTTTCTGCTATGTAATGGTTTTACCTTTAAAAAATAAGTTCTGAACAAAGAGAAACTTTAACAAGGCTCCTTGGAAGATAAGGGATTTATTTGAACTCAGATTGAGACCTCAGTAAACAGTATACACAATCAGAACAAGTAAGTGCTTGAGTCCTGAAATTTAAATATAATTAGATCTGAAACCTGAATAAGAAGGTTAGGAACCAGTAATTAGTAACATGGTTATAGTGGAAATTTATCTAGCATTCATTTGAAAGAGGTACTGTATGCAGGGTGGCAAACTATAGTTAAAACTTAAGTCCACTAATATATCATTTTGTGTGCTAATATGTAGTGAATATATTAGGTAATAGAAAACAAACACCAGATACTATTGGCTGTTACCTGTTTTTTTTTCTTTTTCCCCTTCCCTTTGGTTTTGATGTTTAGTGAAATCTACAGGGGAAAATACTACACTTGTTGAATTGTTGGCCGAATGTGTAAGCGCTGGACTGGCAATAAAGGTGAAGCAATGGAATTCTATCTCAAACTTTTACATATTAACTGAAAACACTTTACAGCACCCGACTACAAGAGTTTGGACTTATAAGAGATGGTAAAATAGAAAACATGTATCCAGGGATTTACTGGGATGTTGATATCAAGAACAGAATAGTAGAAGGAGGAAATTTGTGAGAATGCTGCTGTTGCAGATCCTAGTGTCATGCGTTTGAATTGATTGTATAGTGTTATCTTATTTATTAATTGTGTATTTTGGAAGGGATTACAAACTAGTGAAAAGTTAGAAATTTATAGATATAGCATTATTTAGCTGGGTAATAATAGTGTGCTAGGAATTTTTTGTAGTATTCATAGTGTTTGCATAATATCTGCTCAATATTTGCATACATGTGGCCATTACATACAGTATTTGAATAAGTATTGTATCTATCTGTAGGAATTGGCTACTTAAAAGGGGTTACAATGGATTCTAATTTAAATCTTCTACTCTTGAGATGCTGTGCAGCATTTGATTAAATAATGCATGTAGAAACCAGAAGTGGTAAAGGCCTGCCTGGTTTCAGGAGCCCAATGAGGCAAAATAAAAAAGACCAGTCAGAAATAATGTGCTTGCAAAATCAGGGGTTAGTAAAGGGAATATTGCAAGGTAACTGGATGAAATGGAGTTATTATCTACACAAATAGAGGAGCAGAAAATAATTTAAAAAAATCAAGGTAAATATAATAAACAGAGAGAACTTAAACCAAAAATGAGACAACCTGCATTAGAAGAAATTATACTGAGATATAAATGATCAGTCAAAAGTACAGTATAATGAGGAAGGGACAGTCATTTACTGTATAAGATTGGGATAACTGAGTTAAACAATAGTGTACAGTATGTAAATAATGTAGATCAATCTGACTTAGAGTCATGGGAACACACTCAGTTCATGAGTCCTGAAGAACTGAGAGTGCCCCAAATGGACAATATAGCAAAGGATGTAATAATTGCGATGAAGGAGCCCTTTGCTGCAAATATTATGATACATGAACAGCTGGTTAATGTAAGGCAAAAGTCAGCTTATTTAAAAGGGATATGTATAGAAAACAAAACAAAATACTAGGTTAAATAGTAGAATAGTGAATAGAAGTATTGAAAATGATCAAGAAGGACGATATCAGACAATAGATGAGAAACAAGAAGAAAGGGTTCTGTCTATTACTGAAGTTAGTGTATTTGAAGTTGGAGAGGAGAAAAACTATACTAAGATAAAAACTGAGCCAAATGTGGATAACCAACAACAGGGTTCAAAAAAATCAGAGGATCTAGGAAATTCTGTTGAGATATATGAGGAGAAAGAACATGATTTAGAGTTAATTATGTTATCAGATGAAACTATAAGGCATGTTAGTATTGTACTGGAGTTGAAAAGACTCAATGAGATCCTTTGGTAGAAGGGAGAAAAACAATGCAGAAGGGAAAATAATAAGAACAGAAAAGGGACTAAGGAAAGGGAAATAACATAATTGAGTAAATTAACTTTTATAGAGAATATTTAAAATATAGAGAAATACAAAATTGAAGAGAAGATGGATAGGGCAGCAACAACTACTGTATAACAAATAAAGAGAAGATGCAAAAAGGATCAAAAATATCAAAGAGAAAACTGAAAAAAAGAGGCAGGGAATAGACAGAATAATTCCAAAAAGACAAAGAATAAAAATCAACTTAAAAAGAAGTCTGAAATAGCGAAAAGCAAGAAAAAAGAAACAAAATAGAGGTAGAAGAAATTAAACAACAAATACGTGATCTAGGCGACAAAACTGCAAAGATGATAGACAGTAAGGTTAACATGAAACCAGAGATAAATGTAATGAAACCAGGAAAAACACTAGAAAAATATACTGATAGAAAAATTTCTTAGAAGAACAGTAGAGACTGACTTTGTGTTGCCAATGTATATAAAGTGGGAATTATCCCTGGAGAGACTGAAGACACCCTGGGAAACAAGAACAAAGAGACTGTGTTGAATCAATTAAGTATTATAAGACCAATACAGGACTCAGAACTGGTATTCTTAATTTCAGATGATTTCTATGTCCTGAAAGCAATTGAAAACCAAAGGGTTAATATAAAACAAATGGGGATGGAAGTAGATAGTGTAGTAAAATCAAGGTATTGTTTCCAGAATATTGTCAAATGCAGGAAGAAAGACAAAAACATAATTTGAATCAGACAATTTCTATATTTATGGGCAGAGTGGATGGGCCTTGTGGTTCTTATCTGCCATCAACTTCTATGTTTCCATGTTTCTATTTTTGGAATAAACCACTTCCTGAATGAGTCAAAAACTACTGGATAATTAATTAAGAATTTCTAACCTTAACAAAATAATTAAAAATGTGGTTAGATGGGAAGAAAATGGAGAAATAACTTTATGGATAGATAATGAGACAGATTACCAACAAATTATGTTGAAAACACATACATTGGACAAAGTAGAAATTTATATATACTGTATGAAGAGGTGCCAGAATTAAAATCAGATCAATGGTTAAATCTGATCCAGACATCAAATAGATATCAAATACTGGAAAACAATGAAGATGACTGACAGTTAGAGGGAAATAAAATAAATAATAGAGGGGTGTGCTGTACCCTAGGGTCTAAAAAGGATGTTGACCATGAGTACAGCTTACTTTCACGGGATGTGGCAGGACTTAAAGAAAAAATAGCAGACCTGTCATTTTTGGAATACATAAAAAGTTTTAATTGTATCTGTCTTCAGGAGACCTGGACAGATGGTGACTATGATGTAAATGATATACAACATTCCATAAAATGGCTACAAGATCCAAAAAATTTGGAAGACAATCAGGTGGCTTAATGATCTTGTGTAAAGTACTAAAAGCAATCCAAGTAGATGAAGTTATTACAAAAAATGATTATATTCAAGGGCCCAGATATTCAAACTGCGCCAGGCTGTGGCGCAAGCTTGGGTGCATCGCAACTTGGCTACGCAGGGGTGTGGACTGGGTGATATTCAACAGAGCTGCGCCATAGCACAGCATCATTGAATATTGCACCCTGGCCACCCGCAGTGTGCATGGCGCAGTGGCACTGCACCAGCACAAGTGGCCAGACTGGAGCATGGGGATGCGCTAGCGCAAGTTCCATTGTGCTATGCACAGCAACTGCGATATTCAAAACTTGACATGCAAATGGAGCCATAATGTATGCAAGGCACAAATGGGGCCATTTGCATGTCATTATAGCCCCATTTGCATACAGAATCGCTTCAGATCCCCGATGACTGCGCCTGGCGCCTATGAGAGCAGCAGCCATCGGGGACCAATGCCCCCTGCAGTCGGCAATGTACTTCACAGCCCAATCATGGGCTGCAGTAAAAAAGGAAAAGCATAAATCTCTGGTGGTCCAGTGGACCTGCCTGCCCGATCACGGGCTGAGTAAATTAAGAAAATCCCTATCATCTCTGGTGGTCCAGTGGACCACTGTCTGCCCGATCGTGGGCATTTGTAATAACAAAATAAATATGTCCAATATTCCTGGTGGTCCAGTCGACCTGCCCACCCGATCGTGGGCTGAGTAAATTAAGAAAACCCCTATCATCCCTGGTGGTCCAGTGGACCGCTGTCTGCCCGATCACAGGCATTTGTACAAAAAAAGAAGACATCTGTCCAATATCCCTGGTGATCCAGTGGACCGCTGTCTGGCCAATCATGGGCATTTGTAATAACAAAATAAATATGTCCAATATCCCTGGTGGTCCAGTGGACTGCTGTCTGCCCGATCGCGGGCATTTGTAATAAAAAAATAAATATGTCCAATATCCCTGGTGGTCTAGTGGTACCCCTCTCCCCACCCGCCCACTGAACCCCACCGCCCGCTCCCCCAGTCAACCGGCGGGCAGCAGCACCCACCCTGCAGCCCACAGCCCACTGGAAGACACCGTCGGTAGGGCTGTATGCCCATTGGTCCACAGCGTGAGCCAATGGGCTTGCAGCCCGTACTGTACTACACATTCCAGATATGTGAATTCACATATCTGGAATGTGTAGTACAGTATGGGGAATTATACATATATAGGAACTCAAGGTGCTTCAATAATAGATTTAGTATGGTCAAGATTTAATTTACTCTCTTCTATTGTAAAACTAAGGACAAGTAATAAAGCTGATCGTGAACATAGTGCAACCAAAATACAGTTAGATATATGGACCAAAAATAAGAGCGATAATAGGAAAAATTATGGAAAAATTAGAGTGAAAAAAGGAGTGAAGTGGGAACTAATAGATAAAAATAGGTCCAGTAAATTATTAAAAGAATATGGAATTATAGAGGATATGCATAAAATTGTGGAGGATACTAAGCAGAGAAATTGCTTATAACAGTTGGGAAATATTCTGAATAGAATAGCGGTTTTAATAGAAAAGGTAGACTTGGTGTCAGAAAAGAAGGGTGCTAAGTGGTTTGGTGAAGAATGTAGACAGGCAAAGATATTAATAAATTATTAAGAAAAGTAAGAATAATGAACTGTATAGAAAATAAAAAAGAAATAAAAAACAGAGAAAGTAAATGTATGCTGGCTAGAAAAAGAAGAACATAGGAAAGCCTATGGAAAGATTTTGAAAATGAAGTATGGAAGAAAGACAATAATAAATTTTGGAGAATGGTGGCATATGGGTGGGATAAGGTAACTAAGGAGTTAGATTGTTATGTAAATCCTGACACCTGGGAAGTTCACTTTAAAACATTATTTTATGACCCATCAGTTGTAACTCTAGAAATTAATATAAAAGAATAGTTCCCAATAGATAAAGAAATCACAAAGATAGAAATACATAGAGCTATTGAATGTGCAAAAAGACGTAAGGTCCCCAACCTAGATGGGGTGCCTACAGATATCATAAAAAATGATATAAACAATTGGGTTCCCTGCTTATATAAAATATAATTATATCTGTGAATCTGGTCAAATTCCTCCTTTTTGGAGAGAAAATATTATTATTCCAATATTTAAAAAGGGAGAAAAGGACAAACCTAGCCACTATTGACCTATTAGTCTATTAAATAGAATTCAAAAAATGTTTACAAAAATAATAAACAAAAGAATAATGTAATGGGTAATAGATCAAAAAATAATAGATGAAGCACAAGCAGGATTTTTACCAAACCACTCCTCAACTGACCAATGTTTTATACTCTCTTACTTAGTGTATGGCTATACTACAGTTAAATATAAAAAGTTTATACTGTGTGCGTATTGACCTTCATGCTGCATTTGACAGAATGAGAAGAGATAAATTGTGGGAGACGTTAAGGAGCTATAAAATGGATAGTACACTGTTGAACTTTATAATAACATTATACTCAAATAACAAAACTAGTGTTAGATATAATATAGAGGGTGACAGAACAAAAACATTCTCAACAAATTGTGGAGTGAGACAGGGATGTGTACTCTCCCCCATATTATTTAATCTGTTCATAAATAAAATATTAACTGAAATGTATTATACTGAGCACCACATGCCCAGGGTAGGCTCCAGGTGCTGCCCCTACCTCGCATATGCTAATGATGTGATTCTTATATCAACAAGTCTGATGGGAATCAGGAGAAATGTTATGGAATTTTCAAAGATTATGTACAGACACATACTTAGAAAAACTATGATAAAATAAAGTTTATGATTTTTAATAAAAACAATAGACAGGAAAATAAGGTAACTAATTTAAAATGTGGTACTGTATTCATAAAATATAAAGAGTAAATAAATGTTGCTACTTAGGCATAGTTTTCATATTTTATTTTAGTTGGAAGTGACTTCTGGTGTGATGGCTGCCTGTTAGGATATGCTTTTCACTGTTCCTCTTACCCTCTGGCTTTTTTACCAGTTAGAGTTCCACATTTTCTAGTGCAGCATCATGGAAAGAGTGGTGATAATCTTTAGCAGGTGTTTGCATTCTAGACCGCTAATCATCCGGAATCATGGATGCAGATATGAAGCAGGCTTTCCCTAAGCACACCCCGCTGCCGACACCAGCAAAAGAAAAGGCCTCAAAGCGAGGCAAGGCACAAGATACAGGGTCACCACCTCACTCTACTCTCCAGGCCATGTTAACAGAGGCCAAATTTGTTGAGGAGCTGGCACCATGAAAAGAAACATTGCAACTCCTGGTAACTGACCTTAGAGGAATGTGGGCTTCACTGGACCAGTTAAACATTCGTACCACTGATAATGAAGAATGCATCTCCTCTTTAGATGATTGGAGAGGTCACACAGACACCAAGCTTACCTCTTTAAGACAGCAGATGAAGAAGAAGATGGAAAGCTGGCTGGAGGATGTAGAAGGATGATCCCGCTGCAACAATTTAGTAATTCTGGGTAATCCTGGGTCTCCCAGAGGGGGGGAAGAGGGATCAACAGCCACAGTATTTGCACAAAAGTTGTGTGAGAAGCTTGCAGGGCCATCACCTAATGGACCTTCCTACATCGTTGAAAGAGCACATCACTTTTTGTGCCCAGCACCTCCACCTGGCTCCCTCCCAAGACCCTTCATCTTTCATCTTCTTAATTTTTTGGATAAGCAATTCATCTTGGATCGACTCCATGAGGTGAAAGAACTTCAATGGGAGGGAAAGTGAATCCAACTGGCACAAGATCTCTCATATACTGTGCACCAACACAGATCAATGATGCACCCTTTAGTCACCAAATTGATAGCTGCTGGAATCTGGTATAGGGTGTTCTACCCTGCAACCCTGCAGATCAGCAAAGAAGGGCAATGGCTGTCCTTTGATTCTTTAGAGACTGCTACTGGTGAGTGCAAAAAATTGTTCCCGGATCTCTTTAAATGACTGGGCTTTAAGTTCATTAAAATGGCATTGTATGGCTAGCTTTCTGTGCTGAGAGGGTTTGCATTGTGTTTGCCTGCCATTACTACCAATGTGTCCTCCACCTACTGATCTAATTATTGATGTTTTTCCCTCCCGGAAGTGAGTGGATCTTTTGATTTGTATCTTCGGGAGGGCTATAAAGGTCTTTCTATTCTGCTCCAGTCCCCCACTACTGTATCTCGGAAAGCCCTGCAGCTCATTGTGCTCTGGATACCTTCTTTGCCTTCTGGACTGAGAATATCCAATGAGACGAGGACAGCAGGTTACAGCATTTTCTCTGATTTGGTTCTAAAGTCAGGACAGTAACTTATTATTACAAGACTTTGGCTCCTTTATAACAAATGTTAATGCATTCAAGTGGCCTTCTCTCCCTGGAGCCCTGCACTTTACCTGCTAACTGTGACTGTGTTTGTTGCATTCTCAGGATCTGTGATATGCATCTCTGTGCTAACAATACTGCAGACTTTAAGAGACTCACTGGGGACATATATATTGGAATGTTAATTCTGTTACTAAAGTTTCATAGTTAATTTGAATGTTTGTAGTTTATCTTTTTCCTTCTTCTTTTACTTCTGCCAGTTAATGAGGTTGCAGGGGGATTGTGGGGATAGTTTACAGAATGTGATATATGCTATTTTACCAATCTCAAGTGTAACTTATACAAGAAGCAACTATAACTATTTTTTTTTCTGGGGGGCCACATACTGTGGGCAGTATGACAAACATCAAGCTAAGCGCATTAGTAGGAAATCAGTCGTATGGACTGGGGGTGAGTATGTTATTGTTATGGGGTTTAGGCAGATGTCAGGGGTTGGGTCTGGGGCATAGGAAAGGAGGGAGGGAGGGAGGGTGATCATGTTAATTCACTTTCATGAAACTGTTTTTCAATTGTATTGATGGGAGCAGTCATATGCTTTATTTGCTTTATTAGACTTTATGGTGAGCCTACCAGCACCTTCGGTGCCATTTGTTCCCTGTTGTCACCACATGCAGGAAACTATGTTGCATGCCAGATCTCTACTGAAAGAAGGGGTTCTGCATTTGGAGGTTGGTCTATTTTGGGGTTGGGGAGGAGGGATATGTTGGGGAACCACTGGTGATACCATCTCTGCATGGGCTATGCTCCTGGTAACTAAGCTCATAGGTTCATTAACAAATGTTATTTCACAATATGAGATATGTGTCTTGGAATGTTAAGGGGGGCTTGGTCAAGGGTCAAGAGATACCAGATTTTAAAACATCTTAATTTGATGCATTGCTGTATGGCATTCCTTCAGGAGACTCACTTACTGGAGTCAGAAGGGACCCTATTCCTTAGGTGCTCTATAGGTCAGGTGTTTGCAGCAGGTAATTTGACATCATAAAGACGGGTAGCAATTTTGATAGCCAAAGGAGTCCAATTTCATATGTTACAATCTGTAGTTGACCCACAGAGCTGATATAGTTTGTTGAGGGGTATGTTGGATCGTACAGACGTCCTTCTGGGGACCATTTATGCTCCCAATAAGGACACCCCAGAGTTTTTTACAGCTTTAGCTGTTATCTTGGCTCCTTTTTCTTCACCTCCCTATTATTTTGGCAGGAGATTGGAACCTCACCCATACCCCAGCTTTGGATAAATCTTCTTACCATGGGGAGGGGCTTTCTCCTGCCCAGAAATCTCTCCAGGAGTTTATGGAATCACTCGGCCTTAGTGACCCATGGTGTCTCTTGAATCCCAGGGCTTAGGAATATACCTTTTATTCTTCCTTCCACAAATCCTTATCTTGAATTGACTACTTTGTGGTTAAACATGCAGTACTATCAGGCCTTTTAGGCTGTGGTATCGCACCAAGAGTTCTTTTTGGATCACTCCCCGATTTGGCTGGAGGGCTCAGTCTCACCAAATGCCCAGAAAGATAGCACCTAGAAACTAAATATTCAGTTGTTTCATGATGAAGAAATTTTAAATTGGATTAGAGATGTTATATCCCAATTCGTATTGTATAACGCTGGCTCTATCCTGGCAGTGGATAAAATATGGTGTTCTTTGAAATGTGTCCTTAGAGGAGAATTTTTTTGGCTATCTACCACTAGGAAACACAAACAAGAAGCTGTGTATGTCTCTCTTCTTAATCGTATAAAAAGACTAGAGACATCTCTCCCACAGAACCCTTCTGAGAAGGATCTGGAGCAATTAATGGCTCTTAAGGACCAATATGTGGAAAGCCTGAGGGGAAAAAGCCGAATATGCCCTATTCAAAACCCATGCCCGTTATGTTGAGTAAGGGGACAAGCAAGTCATCTTCTCGTATTGTTGCTTAAAAACAAGAGGTCACATATAGTGACTGCCCTTCTTCCTGGCTGATAATACTCATCTTATTTCACTGAGGGACATTGTCCAGGAATTTGAAACTTATTATCACCATCAACTTTAGAGTTCCCCCTTGTAAGTCCCAAATGGGGAAGAGATTAGGTTCTACCTGGCAAATACTGCCCTCCTTGACTCCTGCTCAACAGACCTTTTTAACCAGCCCTATTACCGCAGAGGGAATCACAGATGCTATTCACTCCCTACCATTGGGTAAGGCTCCAGAACCAGATGGTTTCCCATCTAATTTTTATGAAGTGTTTGAAAAAGAGTTGACCCCTTTGCTCCATCAACTCTTCACCTACTTTTGTAAATCTGGTCTTTCAGACCCCATGCTGTTAGAGGCACTAATTGTGGTTCTACCAAAATCTGGCAGATCTAAGGATAGGGTGACAAATTATCACCCTATCTCTCTCATCAAGTATGATATTAAGCTATTTGCCAAAATATTAGCCGTATGTGTTGCACATGTTTGGGTGGACCTACTTAGCCCTGAACAGGTTGGGTTTGTGATGGGTTGATCTTCTTCTGACCATTAAAGAAAGCTTTCCCACATTTTCTCCATGTCCAGGGAAGCCACCCAGCCTTTGGCATGGTCTCCTTGGACACAGAGAAGTCTTTTGATAGAGTGAGCCGGCCTTTTATGTTTGAAGTTTTGGCTAAATTTGGCTTCCCCATGGACTTCATCTACTGGATCAAGGTTTTATACTCACAACCCAGTGCCAAAGTTTATTGCAATTGGTTTTTTTTTCTATGGTATTCCCACTTTACTCGGGTACACGATAAGGATGCCCATTATCTCCATTACTATCTAATTTATATCTTGAACCCCTCCTTCACCAGTTCAACACTTCTCCTTCTCTCAAAGGCACCCTGGTGGGCCCCTTCGACCTCAGGTTTTCTCCATATGCTGATGACATCCTTCTCCATATTTCTGATCTGGTGGTTTCCATTGCAGCAGCACTGACTATAATTAAAAAATTTGGTAACTTTTCCAATTATAAACTAAATTTGGAAAAATAAGTGGTAATGCCACTGAACTCCCAAATTTTTTGATCAGACATTACAGTGCTTCATCTGTCCTGGGACCCCTGGATCAGATATTTGGGCATCATGACTATGGCCTAATTAAGAAGTTTAACTTAGATTACCTTCTCGCTGTGGTTTGCCAGGATTTGGGTAGGTGGTCTCCCCCCGTTATCTCTTCCTTCAGGGTAGAGTCAGTGTTATCAAAATGAATGTCCTTCCCCATTTGTTCTACCCTCTGGATATGCTAAATCTTCATCTACCTTTAAGTTGGTTTAAAAACATTCACAGCATTTTCTCCAGATTCCTCTGGAACAAGAAACCCCCTAGGCATTCATAAGTATGCCTAGGAGCCCTGAAACAGAATGGCATCCTCAAACTACCCAACTTTTATCATTATTATTTGGCTAGCTACATGGCTATCCATTGGGCAACACCCCCTTTCCCTTATAAGGAACCTCAGTATCTTCCTCTCTGGCTTCAGACTGCGCGTCAAATGATATATGGATTGGCTATTTCCCAGAATAGTCTTTTCTTTATTACTCCGAAGGGTTTACCATTGTCCCTCCATAATACTGTTATCAACACCTCACTCAAGGTCCATAACCAGCTATGCAAGTCCTTTAGGTATGATAATCCTAAAGATATAGCTCAGCCGCTGTGTGGTAACCCCAGTTTCCAGTTAGGAGGCAGTTGGTGACTCCCAGTGGGATATTTCCCAATGCAGACATTAGAGTCAGTGATTTGGTTACCCAAGGGCAGATTGGTACTATGCTGGAACTGTTAACTCGCTTCCAGCTTCTGCCCATGTATATGTTCAGTATGTACCAAATCCAGCATCTTTTAATTAGTTGGTTTGATCCAGTCCCTTGGCTTGCTGATCAAAGTGACCTTCTCCACACATTCCAAGCTCTGGTCTGGCAACCACACGTGGTGTTTCACCTCACACCTACCCTATTATCCAAACTCTACCCAGATGAGCAGGGGCAGTCTCCCTACTGGTCTTCCACCTTCCCTACCGTGACCTTTCACTGGGAGTGGATTTGGCAGGATCTTTATGTCCACACCTCAAATGATAGGCTCTGCCTGATGCAGTTCTACATATTGCATAACATTTATTACACACCTACCAAGTTGGCTGTGATGGGGAAATTGCCTTCCCCTGTCTGTTTTAGGTGTGGTCAGGATACTGGCTCTCTGTTCCATATTTTCTGGCACTGCCCCAAGGTGGCCCCTCTTTGTAGTCATATCAATCCAGGATGGATCTTTTTTGGTGGCTGCAAGACCTGTTTTGTGCCAGAAATGTGTCTGGTGGGAGACTACTCGCAAATCAGGGTAAAGAAACGGCAGTACTATATGTCCCTTATCTCCCTATCAGTTGAACATGTGGTTTTATGCCATTGGAAGGACCAAACAACTATCCCTTACTCAGAGTGGAAGAACAAACTCCTGGCTAACCTCCGTTTGGAGAGAATAATTGCTAGCCTAAGGGAAGGTTATCAGTATATTATAAATGGTGGGACACGTTCCATAGCCTGTGCTCACTCCCCTCCACTTCATGAGGTGTATTTTTGAATATCTCTTTGACCCATCTCCTATGAACTTTTACCCATGCTTGCTTCATTTGTGTCAATGCATAATGGCACACCTGTGCAAGAGGTTAACTATAGTTTTCACTCAGGGTATTTAGTTTCTGGATTCCAGCAATTGGTTTGGAGAGCAAACCTATATATTAGTGGTTCTCTGCAAGGGCAGAGGGAGGGGGGAGGTATGGGACTTGGGTGGGATATTGTTCTTACTGTTTAGGATTGCTGCTGGTTTATACTGTCTGTACTGAATTGTCATCCTTTTGTCTGTTATGCTGTTCTTGCTGGAACAAATCAATAAACTATATTGAGTTTCAAAAAAACAAATTTTAGTTGGAGGGAACACAAAAAGATGATTGAACAAAAGATGAAAAGATTTATCCTTGCCATGCAAGGTTTTGATTATAAATATGGGGGGGAATTCAATAAAAGGATGTCTTCAAACAATAAATGCAAAATTGAAAACTCACCCATTGTACGGTGCTGAGATTTGGGGATTGGAAAATAATGATATACTAGAAACTTTAATGAATAATTTACACAAGAGACTTTTGGGATTACCAAAAGGGGCCCCTACATCCTTAACAACAGCAGAATTAGAACAAATCTTGGTGCAAGCAATATTGAACAAAGATCAGCACTGTACTGGGTTAAAACTTATAATATGAATAGTTGACAAGAAAAACCAGCACCATTGCCGAGGCTAAACTGGTGCTGGTTTTTCTTGTTGACATTTATCTGCTTTGAACCTGTAGCATGGCCTGTCTAGGTGCATCACAACCATTTTTTGCAAATCCAATATGAATAGTGTTCAACTGCCTCGAGCATGTATTGATGAATCTATTGAATACATGAAGAAGACATTCTTCTTCCCAAGCTTACATATTATTGAGTATATACTAAAACCCTACAGCCTACTTAATTGTCTTACTAAGAGCTTTATTAGACCGTGGAAGAAAATTGAATATCAGATTAGGGGAAGAATATGAGATATTCATATTCAGAGAGATTTAGAATTAGGAAAAAACTATAAAATTAGCAAATGACTTTCAAGAAATAAATGACAATTCGGATTGGAACCATATTTATTAATGATTAAAGATCCAACCAAAGGGAAATAATTACAAGATTTTGGTTTGAATATTATGACAGTGAAAGGCTCAGGAATTTCTATAAATCAGAGAATAATAAATGTAAATGTAAGTTTGGGGAGGATTATTTGACCCATTCACTATTGTTGTGCCCATTATACAAAGATGAATGTAAGTTATATTCAGGAGAAGTTCTAGCTTAAATGCAAATGGAGCCTATATATTTAGTTACTGATCTGCTGAAATCCCAAAATAGAGATGTATTAGGAAAATTAGCTGCATCTCGTAAGAAAACTGCGTTAAAAAATCACATATTAACAATCAAACAAATGCTACTGAAGGAAATGAAAATCAAATGGAAAATTAATAATTGTCTAAGTACAATGTAATGATAACACTATAAATTAAAAACTATGGCCCAGATATTAAAAAGAGTTGAGCCATGCGCAATAGGGTTGCACCTGCGCAAGTCTGAAATTGCGCCATTCTGCGATATTCAGCAGGAGGCAGTTGCGCCCCCTAAATCACACTGAGCAACAGCACAATGATAATGAAGGCATGCACAACTGAAGGGGGAGGAACCATGCATAAATGGCACAGTGCGATATTCAACAACTTGCACCATGCGCAATAGCGAAGCAAGCGGAAGTTGCGCCATAGCAGAAATGAGCCAAAATAAAAAGGAGCAAGGGAGAGGCGCAAGAACGCTACAGGAAAGGCACATGAGGCAGAACTCTAGCCACACAGACAGGGCAGGAGGGACACACAGGGCAGGCCAGAGAAAGGGCACCCTGAACACAGAGGCACAGGGAAGGTGTGGGGAGCCACGGCCAGTGCAGAAGGGGGAAGTGCCATGCAGCACAGAGGCCACCACAGGCAGGTGTTCCCGGTGCAGGGGAAGTAGCAGTGAGGACAGCAGGGGGAATACAGTAACAGCTGCCAGGGGGGGTGAACACAAGCCAGGGACATGGCCAGTGCCACCTTCCAGATGGAGGCCGTTATGAAGGGGGTGAGAAGGTGGGCGGCAGGGGAGCATGGCCATGGAAGGGCCCATCAGAGGTATACCCCCAACAGGCAGTACCGAGCCTGCACCAGCTTCGAGCTGTACAGTGATACTGAGATAGTGGGCCGGTACTGCCTGAATAGGGCAATTCTGAGGAGGCTCTGTGAGCTGTGCAGTGATGTGATGCAGGCACCCACAAGATGGAGCCATGCCCTGTCAGTGGAGACTAAAGTGACAGCTTGCATGTGCTTGCTCGCCACGGGTACCTTCCAGAGACCAACTGGGGACACCACAGGCATAACTCAGTTGGCCATGTCATGCCACCTCACCCAATTCCTCAGTGCACTGCTGCAACATGCTGTAGAGTAGATCCATTTCCCCAGCACACCGGCAGAGTGCACAGTAAACATACAGGAGTTCCACAGGGTAGCCCGTATGCCTGGCATGCTAGGGGCAATAGACTGCACCCATGTGGCCATACACACACCACCTGGCCCTGAGGGGGCTGCATACATCAATCGCAAGGGCTATGCCAGCATCAACTGCCAGGTGGTGTGCAACGCCAGGGGGCGCATAATCAATGTCTGTGCCATGCACCCTGGTGGAGCACACGATGCCTTCATCTGGCACCAGTCAGCACTGTGCCACAGATTCGAGAGTGGGGACATCCCCACTGGCCACCTAGTGGGTGAGTATGCAAACCACATGGATAATCATAATGCCTGGGGGGGCATGGCCAGAGGTGACATGGGTAGTGGCCTACATGGCCCGGGGCAGGGCGATGCTAATCACCAAACTAACCTCCACCCTGTACACACAGGTGACAGTGGATACCACTCCATCCCTGACTGCTCACACCCTACCGGCGGCCCATGACCCCATCGCAGCAACGCTACAATGAGGCACACGCCACCACACGTAATGCCATCGAGCGGGTGTTCAGGATGCTGAAGGCACATTTCCGTTGCCTGGACACCTCTGGCAGTGCCCTACAGTACAGCTCCTCAAAGGCCTGCAGGCTTTTCCTGGCCTGTTGCATCCTGCACAACATGGCCAACGAATGTGGGATAGCCATACAGGTCAAAGAGGGGGACAGCGATGGGGATGATGAGGACGCCGGTGATGATGGTGATGGGCAGCCCCCCCCTTGGGCGGTGGGACATCCGACTGATCCAGCTGGCACAGCTGCAGCGGGACACCACCATGGAGGAGCACTTCAGCCAACCCAGGTAAGTCGTGGGGCCATGTGCAGCCAACAGTGGCTAAGGCACAACCCACAAACATGCATGGACACACACCAGGGGTGCATGCCGTCAAGGGAAGTGGCAGGGCATGGAACCACACACACAACCAGGGATGGGTGAGGACTAACATGCCACACAGACAGACACACACACACGCACACACACACACATAATCCACCAAACTTGCACAAAGGGCAGGAGGCACACCGACCCAGAACGCCAACCCTAGCCACACACATGTCCACAGGCCACCATGCCCACTGCCTGTCCATTTGCGTGTGTCAGATGCTGAGCACCATTGCACATTGGTGTACAGCACAATGCAGGCATCATCATGCACACGCAACTGCGGACAGCAGCTGGGAGGGTGAGTAGGTGGACTGTGTGTCTGCGTGCAGGGCCAGGTACCCACCCGTGCACTGCCCACTGAAAGACACAATGCACACAGGGCAGCACCAGACAGTAGCTGCACTGGGAGACAGGTCAGTCATGCGACACAGTGCCCCGGCCGCCATGGATGCGTGGGCGGCTCCGCCAAGACCCGACAGCAATGACAGTCTTACCACTGGCCTCATAGGGTGGCACCAATTGTCCCCCATGGGTTCCACTGCATGAACGTGACCGTGCTTGCGCAGGGGTCTGCAGCACACTGAACATGCCTGCACCAGGCATGCCTGGGATGCCCACAGATGAATCTGGTGTCGACAGGGAGGGAGTCGCAAGATGCCGGAAATGGGGGGGTGGACAGTGCACTGCATGGTGTCCGCGACGCATGGGCACATGACTGTGTGCCCATTGTGGCCATGACAGCAGTGAATGCCTGTGCATGCGTGTCAGTGGCAGTGGTCACATCCTCCTGCAACTGGTCCATCCCTGCCAGGATCAGAGCGGTGTCCCTGCTGTGATGCTCCTCTGCCCACTCCAGAGCCGCACGCAGTGCATCCACTGACGTCGCAAGCCACATCTGCTGCTGGACTGATGCTTGCAGTAGGCGGGTGTGCTCGTCCAAGAGGTCATCTGCCTCCTCGGCATCCTGTCCCTCAGGGTATGCGTGGCCCTGATGCTCAGCACCCCTTGAGGGTGGGCACTGTGCACCAGAACCAGGTCTGGGCATGTCCACAGGTGGTGCACAGATGCTGCCGCTGAGCCCTGCACACCCAAGCCCATTGGCCAACTGCTGATGCTGCCCCTCCAGCTGCCGCTCCCCAGGGCTCAGTGGTGCTGCCGCAGTGGCCGCAACAGTCTCACTGTCCTGAACAAACACCAGTGCTGCCCCACTGGTGCTGACAGGCACAGGCTGGGACTGTGATGACACGCAGGCCTCCATGGCAGCACTACCCACAGCCATGGCCGCAATGTGTCCTGCTGTGTGGCCATCCCGTGGCACACACGTGTCACTGCCCATGATGTTAGCGACATCATCATCGGTGATGGACTCTGCACCAGTCCCAGGCACAGCATGCTGGCATCCATGAATGCTGGCACACTGGGACACAGGCAGGGATTCCTCTGCACCTGTTTCAACAACATCAGTATGGACAGCCAGGCAGCCCCACTGTCGCACTGAGCCACATATACCTGTGGAGGTGGATGGGCCCTCCTCCATCTCCAGCTGACTGACCTCAGTGGACAGGCCCACCACCGCTGACCCATGCAGATTCTTAGCATCTGTAAGGGAAAGCAAAGTCGCATTACTGCATGTGACCTACCCTGCCCCCCCCATAGACAGACCATGACTTACCATGCAGTGATGGGCCACCACCCGTCTGGAAGCCACCACCTGGAACATCCTCAATGGCACTACGCTGCATGCTTCCAGCAATCCTCTCCTTCTGTGGGGTCAGGTGTACCACTTCCAGCTGTCCCCCACCTGTTGCAGCTCATGCTGCCCTGATGGCAACCACCTTCTGCTTTATCCTCCTCCTGTCCGTGCCCATCTTTTTCTTGCACTCCTGCACGGAGCTCTGGTGGCTGTCATGCAGGTTCACAGCACATGCCACCTCCTCCCATGCAGCAGCACGGGCTTGAGGTGTTCCCTGCCATCCGCTGAGAAGTGGCTCCTGATCCAGGTAGGCATCAAATAGGGCTTCGGTCTCGGCCTTGGTAAAGTTAGGCCTCCTCCTCCTCCCACCACTGTGTTCCTCCTCTCCCACAACTTGCTCGGTCATTATTTAGCCTGTAAGAATGGCAGTTGTTACCTGTGACTGTGCAGTCCCATGCATGTCCCTAAATCCACAGTCCCCACTCCCAAACAGCATGCAACTCACCAATAGACTGCAGTAACCGACTATGGCCACTGCAGCCCAATGTCGCACTTTTATAGCGCAACCCATGCAAATGAGGTGAGGCGCAACTTTAAGTGGATGAAAATTGCAGTGCTGCGCCATTGAATGGCTGATTAGATGATTTGCATATGACGGCTGAATATTGCACTTTTGCGCTTTGCACAATGGTGTTGAACATGCTGAGCCAATGGCGCAGTTCTGTGACATGCATAGTACACACCTCACTGCGCATGCCCGGGTTGCTGACACAGGTGTCTGCCAGCTGCTGACGTGCTGTGCACAGTAGGCAATGCAGGGCACAGCCACCATTGTGCCAGTGGAGCTATAGCGATGGTCACCTATATGGCACTGTGGCACTGGGCCATCATGGGCACACTGGGGCAACTGCGCAGTAGGCCGCTACTGGCAGTAGCACACAGGCAGCCAATCACGCTACACGCATTGGGTTCCAATGGCACTGTGCATGTCCGTGCGCCAGAGACCCTTGACCCTGTGCCCGACCTTTGCCCCCTAGGCGCCATGTGTCAGGCATTGGTGCACCTCTATCACGCTGTTCAGTGACAGCGTGATAGGGAATGGCAGCACTGTACTGCGCAGCATCTGCACATGGGGAGCCACGCTGCAGAGTGCCATATTTGCAAATCTAGCAGAGAACATGGCATGCAGGAGGGCTGCTCAGTGGTCATCAATAGAGCTGGCCAACCTAGCGGCCATTGTGGAGCCACATCATGGGCCACTGTTCGGGGAGGCACCCCTGGACAGGTCCAGGACCCAGGTGCGGGAGGAGGTGGCCACTGCACTCGAGGAGGCCACAGGACAGGGGAGAAGTGCAGAGCAGTGCCGCCACAGGTATGGGGACTTGCGGCAGAGGGAGCTGGAGCTGCTAGCCCACCTGCGGGCACGTGCCAGGAGGCGCGGTGCCATGGCCAGGTAGGTGTTACATCAACACACTTTTATCTTCCATATGGGTATCACAGTTGTATGTGTCCAGCACATGAGGGAGGGACCGTCCGGGGTTGGCTATGGTGGTGTTATCAGGGTGTGGGGTGGGTGGATCTGGCTGGGTGGGAGTGCACACACCTGGGGGCAGGGGGGCTTTGCTACGGGATTGTACTGATGTTCCTCTCTCCATGTTTGCACCACAGGGCCAGAGGAACATCGCCTTGCCCACAATCTTCAGCAGCAGGAGGAACAGAGGGAAGCCAGGCGGGGCGAGCGCCCTCACCACCCACTGGACCGGCTCAATGGTGCCATAACTCCATGATTACTATTGCATGCTGTGTAACAGGGTGGGCAGCGGGGCATGGCCACCATCCATCGACACCACTGCCATGCACTTGACTTGTTACAGTCAACACTGTCCAGTGGCAATGCATGTCTGGGAGTGTGTCGATGGTGGTCCATGCGTGCACCGCGTACATGGTTGTGCCACTGCCTTTGCACCACATAGCCATGTCACTAAATGGCCACGGTGGTGCTGTGCGTGACTTGGCCGGTGGGTGTGTGCAGCATTCCGCATGGCTATATGCATCTGGGTGGGCAGGTCATGTGGACGTGATCACTGTGGGTGGTCACACACCATCACAGAGGTATGCCACGCACAGTGGGCGGGCTGTATGGGGCTGTGCATTCACACCTATTGACTGTGCTCCCTTGTCCTAGGTACACGCCATCTCTGGGAGATCAGGGAGGCACAGGGAGGCACTTCGGGAGATCCTCCAGGTGGCAAGGACGTCGCTGGATATCCTCCGCAGGATTGATGACACCGGGGTCCTGCAGAGGCACCGACAGAGATGGAGCCAGAGTGGGGAGTGGCGCTCCCGCTAGGAGTCCATCAGCCCCTGAAATCCCCTACCTCCCTGGACCCACCCTCACACCCCTCCTTTCCCGTCCCATTTGTCCACCCTGCCCTTACCCACCCCCACCTTGTTTGTGGCCCTCACCCCTACCTTGTATATATTTTGTAAATAGTTTTGTAAATAGTTAACTTTTATATGTTTTTTCAATACAGTTATTTTGACATGAATACTGTGGTGGTCTCTGATTTGCAGCGGGCTATAGGTGCTCAGCTGCAGTGGTGTGCATAGCGTCAGGGGTGGTGCGGTCATGGGTATGTGTGTGCGTCCGTGTGGAGGTGACTATGAAACATAGAAGTTGACGGCAGATAAGGACCACAAGACCCATCCAGTCTGCCCATTTCTTTTTCTACCTTATAAATGTGCCATCGGCCTTTGCTCTGTCAGTGGCCTATCTATTCATAGTCATTTGTATTGCTCCCTTATGCCTATCCCATGCCTGTTTGAAGCCCTGCACTGTATTCATAGCCACCACTTCTTGTGGTAAGCCATTCCATGCATCCACCAACCTTTCTGTGAAAAAGAATTTCCTCACATTCCCCTTAATCGGCCCCCTCTAATCTCATGCTGTGTCCTCTTGTCCTGCTATTTTCTTATATTTAAACATGTTAGACTCTTTCATCTTGTTAATGCCCTAAGGTGTTTAATGCCTCTATCATATCACCTCTCTCCCTCCTTTGCTCAAGGGTATACATATTGAGCTCTGTTAATCTGTCCTCATACGTCTTCTGATGCAGTCCCTGCACCATTTTGGTTGCCTTTCTCTGGACTGCCTCAATTTGGTTAATGTCCTGTGAAGGTGTGGCCTCCAATACTGCCAGTACTCCAGATGGGAGCCTAACCAGTGTCTTGTAAAGAGGGATTATTATCTCCCTCTTACGACTTGTGATACCCCTACTAATACACCTTAACACCCCCCTAGCCTTACCTACTGCTTTAGAGGTCTGCCTGGATGATTTCAGGTCATCAGTGATGATGATGCCCAAGTCTTTTTCTTCCTTTGTGACTGCTAGCAACTCCCCTCCCAGCCTATAGGTGGTTTCAGGGTTTCTCCTCCCTATGTGCATGATTTTGCACTTCTTTGCATTAAATCCCAGTTGCCACTCTTCTGACCATTTTGCTAGTTTATCCAGATCTCTTCTCATTCTGCCCACCCCATCTGGATCATCTACTCTGTTGCAGATCTTGGTGTCATCTGCAAACAGACAAGCCCTTACCCTCTAGTCCATCTGCAAGGTCACTAATGAAGATGTTGAAGAGGACTGGCCCCAGGACTGATCCCTGAGGTACCCACTTGTAACTTGCATCTCTTCTGACTGTATACCATTTACCACCACTCTCTGTTTTCTGCCCGTCAACCAGTTTGCCATCCAGTTGACCAACTTCTGACCCACCAAGCCTACCCAGCTTATTTATCAATCTTCATGTGGAACAGTGTCAAAGCTTTGCTGAAGTCAAGGTAGGCGACATCAACTGCTCCCCTTGGTCCCACCACTCTGGTTACCCAGTCAAAGAAATCTATGAGATTAGTTTGACAGGACCTTCCTTTTGTAAACCCATGCTGTCTTGGATCCTGTGCCCCTATGGATTCTAGGTGTTGCACTATCCTTTCCTTAAGGAGTGCCTCCATAATCTTGCCCACTACTGAGGTAAGACTGACTGGTCTGTAGTTCTCCGCCTCCTCCCTGCTACCACTCTTGTGGAGCGGGATCACATGAGCCCTTCTCCAGTCTTCTGGGACCTCTCCTGTGCTCAGAGACTCACTAAACAGTTCTGCTAATGGCTCTGCCAGTTCCACCTTTAGCTCCTTAAGTACCCTGGGATGTATGCCATCAGGTCCCATTGCCTTATCCACCCCGAGCTTAGCAAGCTCTTGTAGGACCCTTTCTTTTGTGAAGGGAGTAGTGCTCACCTCCCTCCCTCTGTGTCCATGATGCTGAGCTGTGGGCCCTGCCCTACCTTCTCTTCAGTAAATACTGAGCAAAAGTATCTATTTAGGATAGATGCCTTTACAGGTCCTCCTCCTCACATGCTCCCTTTTCTCCATTAAGCTTAGCAATACCCCCTCTGGACTTTCTCCTTTCACTAATGTATCTACAGAAAGTCTTGTCACCTTCTTTTACTGTTTATGCTAGTGTTTCCTCAGTTTGGGACTTTGCCTGCCTTACTGCCTTCCCTGCTTCCCTTAGGGCAGTTTGGTATGCCTCCCTATCTTCATCCCATTGTGTTCCCTTATATTTCATGAAGGCCAGCCTTTTGGCTCTGACCTTTTCTGCTACTGTATTTGAGAACCAAAGTGGTTTCCTTCTTCTTTTGCACTTCCTTTTCTGTCTAACACAATGCGATGTTGCTTCAAGTATTGCATCCTTAATGCTTGCCCACTTTGCCTGTACCCCCTCACCTGTGTTTCTTTTTTGCCAGGGCTAGCTTAACTCTGTTGGCCATCTTATCAAAGTCAGCTCCTCTGAAGTCCCATATTTTTGCCTTGGAATGGGATGATTTAGATGTAGTAGCCAAATTGAACCATACCATGTGATGGTCACTGGCTCCCAGGTGACCTTCTACCTGAGAGATCTGTGATCCCTTCCTTGTTAGTCAGTACTAGATCTAGGATAGCCCTGTCTCTTGTGGGTTGCTGTACCAGTTGTTTGAGGCCTCCCCTGCAGGAATCCACTATGTGTCTAGTTCTGGAAGATGTTCCTGCTGGTATTGACCAATCTGTATCCGGCATGTTGAAGTCTCCCATTATCAGAACCTCCCTTTAGCTGTCATGTTTTGTATATCTTCTAACAGTAATGTGTCTATGTCCTCCCTGGTCTGAGGGCCTGTAACAACCCCAGTTCTTATGGCTGTCCCATTTCCTGTTTCAGGGTGACCCACAGTTCTTGGGCTCCTTATGTGTATTCTGAATTTCTGTAGCTTTGATATTTTCATTGACACAGGCCCTCCCCCCTTTGCACCTCAGTCTCTTCTGAAACACATACAGCCAGGTACTGAAGTCTCCCAGTGTGGTTACTAGTAAACCACTCTCACTAGTGCTACTATGTCCAGTTTAGCCTCTGACATTATTGCCTGCAGGTCTGGATCTTATTTCAGGCTGTGAGCATTTATAGTACATGATTTTCCATTGGCCAGATTTTGGTGTGTTAGTTGTTGGGTGATGTTTGGCATACCCTGTCGTCGTATGGGGAGACAAACCTTTTTCTTTCCTTGTGATGCAAATGAACTGCAAACATGCTGAATCCCTGTTTGACCACTAGCTGAGGGGAGGGTGTTCTTCCCATTACGTATAAGTTGCCACCCCTCCCCATTTCTAGTTTAAATATTCTGCAAAGATGTCAAACTTCTGCCCCAATGCACTGACTCCCTCCTTAGTCAGATGCAGTCCATCAAATTTAAAGAACTTTCGCTCCCAGAACTGTTGCCAGTTCCCTACAAATCTGTGTCCTTTTTCCTGGCACCAGCCTTTGAGCCACGTGTTTAGCTCCCCTATCTCCTCTTCTCTCCCCTTCCGTTGCTCTGTTTCTCCGTTTTGGAGTTTGAGGTGGACTGAGTTTTCTTTTCATTTTCGTTTTTCGTTTTGGAGTTCGAGGTGGACTGAGGTGGATTGAGGTGGTGCTACGACCCTGTACGTGTCTGTAAAAGCCGTTTGGATAATGATCGGCTGCTGCTGCTGAAGCGAGAGTTCGTTTGATATTAATGTCGGTGGAGTTGGGCTGGGTTGCTCTGTGTCTCTTTGCTTTCACGAGTGGATAACAAGTGGAATATTTTTGGCTTTTGGAAGCACGACTACTGCATCAAACTGCATCAAACCGTGAGTTGCATTGAGACATTTGGGAGTTGGGCTGGGCTGCCTTCCGAGCCATGAACGGACAATAAGTGGAATGATTGGTTTATTAGAGTAATAACTATAGCACTGAATTGTTTGCTGCATCAGGGCATTTAAAGCCGGTGGAATTTGGCGAGGAGAGTGTGATTGTGCTGGCCCCCGGTCCTGTTGCCTTTGACTGTGAGAAGATTTAAAGAGGATTTCATATTTGTGGATTCTTACAGTGATTGGAGTTTGGGGGTGTGTTGTGAGATGGTTGCCTAGGGTGGTTGATGCTGGCTGGGCTCAGGGTGGGTGACGCTGGCTTGGACCTGCTGGAGGCGGTGCGAACTGCCGGTATCTCCTTGACCTACCGGAGGTCTACTGGTGAGTTGCTGCAGTTCCGGGAGTCGTGCTGTGGTCCCAGTCTGGGTCAGTAGTCCACTCTGGGGCAGATATTCTCCTCACACGATTATTCCTGTACCTATGCTCTTGATTAGAACTGTTTAAGTTTTACTTTGCTCACAAGGCAGACTGACTTTGATACGTCCGGGTTGTGAGAGAGCCTGGATTCTTAGACCTGCAATATTGGATACCTTAGCTCTTCATGTTTGATCCTGAATAATGCCCTATCTCTCCTAGCAGCAGGAGTCTATGAAGATTAAAAGACCTTGAGTGAGGGGTTTAAAGACTTGAACGTTTGCACTTCTCCTCACCCTTAGTGAGATTTTTGATGAGTTTAAATTTATATTCTCCGGTTTTAGTTTGAAGACTCATTATCCACCTCTTTATGTTAACTCTTTATGATGCTATTCGAGTTAAACCTTGATGCTGGTTTAATAGTCAAATTTTAATATATTTTTATTAATCTGTTTATTTTATTATTATTATAGGTTTTGTTTGTTTTAGTATAAGATTATCTTTGTTTGAGGTAGGTTGGTTTTAGTTGTGTAGTTTTATTTGACACTAACTGTTTAAGATGTGTTGGATGGGTCTTATGACGGTCAGGCGCTACTCTCCCACTCTGCTCCGGAGCCTTCGTCCTTTTCACTGTCCCCACTTGTCTGCTGATGTCTTTAATAGGTTTAGTGCAGCGGGGATAGTGAGAAGGCACTTGAAGGATGGTTGGACTGGACAGAGTGGGAGATTGGAAAGGAGTGGGCAGATAGGGATAGTTGGGACGAGGAGATGCCCTGGGGAAAAATGGGATCAGGAGAGGGGTCCTCCATGCCTGATTCCCATACCCAAGGGCTCCACAGATTGTGGGCAGATACTGCGCTCCTCTCCGAAAACCCATCCAACCCGGGTGGTGTTATGTAATGCCAGGTCCATCGGGAACAAGACTGCAATTATTGCAGATCTTGTTGCAACATCTGACTTGGCATGTATCACCGAGACCTGGCTGGATGAGAATGCAGGTCCTATATTAGACTTTGCTGCTCCGGCTGGGTTCTCGGTGATACACCACCCGAGATTGGATCATAGGGGTGGGGGAGTAGCCATCTTTTTTAGAACAGATCTGAATCTTGTGGATGCGCCAGTGGGTAACACTAGATCCTTTGAGTGTATCCTGGCCGCAGGTGCAGGGTTCAGGATTCTCCTCATCTATCGTCCACCCGGTGATGGTGGAGAATTCCTGAAGGAGTTCACGGACTTCATCGTCGACATGGCATGGGGGTCACCCAGATGGTTAATGCTGGGTGACTTCAATGCCTGGAGTCGACGATGAACTCACTACTTGGCAGGAACTTCCTCCAACTTATGACTATGTTTGGCCTGTCACAGGTAGTTACCTCTGCTACCCATATAGGGGTCACTCATTGGATCTGGTGTTCCTACTGGATTTGGAGGTTACGCATTTGGGGGTGGAACCGAATGTGTGGACGGACCATCACACCATAAGACTCAGCTTTGGGGCACCCCCTAATAGGCCTGCCTCTACGGAGATGGTCCAGTATCGCCCTTTAAGGGGAGTTACTCCAGATGGTCTACTAGAGGTACTGGACCTATCGGGTATTTCAGGTGAGAGCATGGGTCCAGGGGACCTCGTTCTTGCCTATAATAAGGTGGTAAGTGAGGCCCTGGACCTAGTTGCTCCTGTCCATGTTCGCCCACTCACTCAGTGCCCAAGGACTCCATGGTTTGATGAGTCCTTGAAGGAACTGAGGAGAGTGGGGTGAAGGCTAGAGAGGGCCTGGCGGAAGTCTGGCCTGGATGCTGACAGACTTAGGTTGATGGATCATTATGGTATCTATCAATCAGCAATCACCCGTAAGAAAGCAGAATTCCTGTCCAGGGAGATTGCTGCTGTGCGGAACCGACCAGCTCAACTCTTTCGGACTGTCAACAGAATGTGCAATCCACTCTGTCTACAGTCTGGAAGAGATTTTCTAAATAAAGTGTGATGAGCTTGCTCGGTTCTTCACTGATAAGATTGCTAGCATTAGGTCGGATATCATGCCAGGCTCACTCTTTAAGGGTTTGCGGTGATCGTAGAAACAAACACCTGTGTCACCTGGTCTGACTTTGGTAAGCCGGAATTCCGCGGATATTGTGAGGATTGTCCAGACTTTCGCCCAACCAGCTGTAGTTTGGATCCAGGGCCCTCGTCACTGTTATTAGGTTGCGTAGATACTATTTGCCCGATCCTTGCTGAAATTGTCTGGAAATCTTTGGAGCAGGGGTCTTTCCTGATCCCTAAAGGAGCAGTCGTTCGACCACTCCTGAAAAACCTTCACTGAATCCAGACTGTCTAGCTAACTACAGACCTGTCTCTAACCTGCCCTTTGTGGGTAAGGTTAATGAAAAGGTGGTTGCGCTACAACTGGATGACCATCTTACAAATCACAATATCTATGATACTTTTCAATCAGGATTTAGGAAAAGACATAGCACTGAGACTGCCCTTGTCCGAGTTTTAAATGATCTCCTGATTGTGAGAGATCAAAAGGCTCGTACTATCTTAGTCTTTCTTGATCTCTCTGCAGCATTTGATACTGTGGACCATGGTGTGCTTTTGGAACGCCTGTGGCTTTATTGCGGACTGTCTGGTACAGTTCTGCATTGGTTTTGATCTTTCTTCACGGGACGGAGACAGAGGGTTGTCACGAATTTATTCCTCTGATGCCATCTTCCTGTCCTGTGGGGTACCATAGAGCTCCATTTTGGCACCCATGTTTCGCTATCTTATGCTGCCATTGGGAAGACATTATTAGGCGATACAGTTTGGGTTTTCACTGCTATGCAGATGATACCCAGCTGTGTTGTCCTTTAATCCCGGACAGGAAGATGCAGTCTCTATGCTTAACAGCTGTCTGTCGAGATTAAGGATTGGATGAGTGCCAGCTGGCTGAGGTTAAACCTGGATAAGACTGAGGTGTTGGCGGTGGACCCAGGTTGCCTTGAGGTGGGTTGTAGGGCTGGGCTTCCCTCGGGCATATGGCTCGATGGTGCCCAGCTCTCAACCTCAGATTGGGTGCGTAACCTGGGCATTATTATTGACGACGGTTTGACCCTAAAATTGCAGGTGTCATCCGTTGTCAAATCCTCTTTTTACCATCTTAGAAATATCACCTGGGTGAAACACCTAGTTCCTCCAGATGACCTTCCTACGTTGGTCCATGTCTTTGTGACCTCTAGCCTTGATTACTGCAATGCCCTGTACCTAGGGCTACCGGGGGTTGATATCCACCGCTTGCAGCTGGTGCAGAACAGCAGCAGCCAGTCTTTTGACTGGGACATCCAGAAACAGTCATATTATGCCTGTGCTGCGTGGACTGCACTTGCTGCCGGTTCAGTGGCGGATCACCTTCAAGGTCGGGTTACTGGCCTACAAAGCCCTACATGAACAGGGACCGCAGTACCTACAAGATCTCCTTACTCCCTACTGTCCCTCTCGTTCACTCTGATCCACCGATGAGGGATTGCTAGAGATTCCCAGGGTTCGTTTAAAACATCTGGAGCACGTGCATTTTCTTCACGTGGCCCCCCACAATTCTCTACCTGATCAGAATCTGAAAGCTGCCTGACCGTCGAGAGTTTTAAGTCTGAGTTAAAACTTATTTATTTTTGAAGGCGTATGGAGAGTGATTTTTACTGTGATTTTATTGTTATTATTGTTATTGTTATACTCTGTAATTAAATGTTTGTTCACCTGTACAGCGCTTTGGTTTCTGAAAAGCACTTAAAAATAAATTTTACTTACTTACTTACTCTGACCTTCCGTCCATCTGCTCCCCTCTCCCAGATTGGCAGGATCTCAGAGAAGGAGATGCCGGATGAAATAGATGATAGTTTGTCACCCAGCCTGGTCAGGTGTTCCTTGGTCTCCACAACTGACCGGCTGGCGAGAGCATTAGTTCCTATGTGTACTAGGACATCAATGTTTTCTCCTGCTTTGTGAACAATTTTAGCAATGCGGTCAGTGTCTCTCCATGCTGATGTACCTGTGAGATATCTGACCATTACCCCTGGCTGGAGATGGGTATCAACTCCCCGAATCATGGGGGTGTGGGGGTAGCTATCAGTCAGTGTCTGTGGTGTGTGTGTGTTGTTCCCTGTGCACTGGATGACTGTGTGCAGTGGTCCACGGTGTGTGCTCTGTGTCCATGGTGCCCCATCAGCCCATCCATGGCCTGTGCAGCTGACACACATGCATGTCTGTGACCTGCACGGTCCGCTGGCATGTCAGTGGTGGCAGTCTCTGCAGGGCAGTCACAGTACCCGTCACACTGCTGGGTTGCCTCCTGTCACTGGTGTGGTGCATGTCTGCCTCAGGTGACACTGTGGCCTCCACAGTTGTTGTCCCACCGCCATGCCATGCCTTGTGTGTGTTGCAGGGGATGTGCACCACTGTCTGTGACTTGTGCTCCGGGAAAATGCTGGTGGCGTACAGGTCCACAGTGCCTGCGCTCCAGTGCCATGGAGGACTGTGGGTTGTGTGTACACAGTTTACATGGGACCCACGCTGGGGGCTTGGTTGCCCCACCACTGCATCCCTGTGTTGTTGTGCCCTTGGGTGGGTGTCTGTCCATGCACTGTGTGGCATCCAGTGTGGTGCATGCTTCCACGCACCACTGTGGGTGTCTCTGCTGGCTGTTGTGGCCAGTGCTGGGTCGGGGTGTGTCATTGGGATACTGTGCAGGGTGTTGTACCACTGGTGGTGGTGTCCGGGGCAAGCCCTGTCCCATGTGGGATACCTCATTTGCCAATGCATGGTTGGTCTCTCAGCAGTACCTTGGGGGGACTGTGCATGGTGGCACTGTGTATGCCATTGTTGCATCACTGTGTGCTGCCACCCACTGATGGGTGCTCATGGTGGGGCTGCCTTGCTTGGTTCTGTGGTGCACAGGGTTGCAGTGTCACAGTGGGGGTGGTGGCATGCATGGGGTTTCCTGCAGTGGTGGTCGCTGCTCCTGAGGACGGTGTCTGGGAGTCACTGTGCAGGGTGTGCTCTGCATTGGGGGGATGGTGTGGCACAGGGTGATCAGCCCTCCTTGTGTGCCAGTCACAGCTTGATGGGGGGTGTGATGGGGCACCATGGCCCAGCTGTGGGTTGTTTGATTGTCTCCATGGGCCGGTGGTTATTCCAGCCCTCCCCCAGTTGTGCAGTGCATGGGGGGATGATGTCTGTTCTGCTGTGTGTTCCTGTGCCCATCTGTGGCATGGGTGGTGGACCCCTACCTCCCTGGTTGTGCAGTTGCATTGCTCTGCTGCTGGGGGGCATCCCTGGTTGCGCTATGGCACCTCTGGACTGCTCAGCTGCACATCCCTTGTTGCACTATGGCGCATCAGATCTGCTCAGCTTCCCTCCTAGTTGCGCTATGGCGCAGGTGGTGCAATATTCAGTCATCAGCTGTAGGCGCAGTTTGGCCTGCTCCATTTTTGAATATCACACCTCTTGCGCATGGGCGCAATGGACTTGCACTTGCTCCTGCTATTGCGCACTTTTTGGGCGCAGTTTGACTATCTGGACCTGTATATGTATTTTGAATTTTTTTATAAATGTAGACACTTTTAAATATTGTTATGAGATACATTGTGCAATTTGTCCATCACAATTGTTGTATATGTATGTAATCTTATTGACTGTAACTTGTTTTTATTGAGTTTTTAATCATGTAAAGACAATATTATTGTCGAACAATAAAATAATGAATTTATATATATACACATTGCAAAAAACGTGTTTAATGCATCAGTTAGGGTTGTTACTAAAGCAACAAAAGCAGGTGAATGTGGTGTTAGGGTTTCAAACCCTAACACCCCACACCACCCCCACCCTGCAGACACTGACAGGTGTTGGGGGTGTGCCTTGAGGTTGTCAACCCTAATGCTCACCCCATTCCATAAGCAAATAAGATGAGATAGGTACAGTATAGGAGAATAGGGTGAGCATTAGGGCTGATGACCCCAAGGCACACCTCTGACGCCTGTCAGTGTCTGAAGGGTGGGGGTGGGGTGTTAGGGTTTGGAAAACCTAACACCACATTTCCATGCTTTTGTCACTTTAGTAAGAACCCTAACTGATGCATTAGTGACGTTTTTGCAATGAATTTCCTTATTTTTTCAGGTAGTATAATCATATCCTTATTTTTCTGTGGGAAGGCAGGGCCCTCTGAGCCCTGCACTCCCATCCCTTCATAGATGTTTATATGTATGTAGTTGTGGAAGCACAAGGCCCTCTAGTCCCTGCACTTCCATTTATAGGACAACAGTGACCACAAGGGAGAGGCTAATACAGACAGATCCAGTCAGTCTGAAAGCGAGAGACAGAAAAGGGGAGACCTGCTTCAGTTATACAATATCTTACTTGACCCTCAATTAAAGCAATCATGCAACATCAAAAATAACAATAGAGCTCTAAATTTACAGAGCCATAATAAACAACTAAAGGTTCCTAAGGTTCAAACCACAAAAAGAGATGAGAGGTTTTTTTTTCTGAAACCTGGCTTTCTACAAAAACGCTGGACTCATCCATCTCCATCCCCGGCTACCAAATCCTAAGGCAGGACCATGGCAAAAGAGGAGGTGGAGTAGCCATGATTATAAGACAGCACCTCTCTTATTCAGTAATGAAAAAGGAATTCTGCCTAGGATCCCATGAACTAATACTAGCTAATTTCTCACTTCCCCATACTCGCCCCACTTTCGTCTGGGTAGTCTATGCTTCCTCTCAGCTTGGTCAAGAGGCTCTAACAGCATGCATCTCTGCTGTCCTGCCACTGGCTCAATCTGGTGACCTAATTCTCCTAGGGGATTACAACCTTGACTGGCTGTCCCCTTCATGTAAGACCACAATCTCCAAATTAGAATCTCTAAACCTTACTCAGCTGATCACAGAGCCTACCCACTACAACTCCCAATCCTCTAATCACTTCCTTATTGATTGGGTCCTCTCTTCTCACCCTCATGGTATGTCCTCAGTGGGTGTCCTTGACCCCTCCTTAAATGACCACTGCATCACTTATTGCATTAGAAAAACACATCTTCCCAAATCTGCCCCAAAGTACATTGACACTCACCCACTAACCTCACTTGACACTAACTCCTTCCTATCAGACTTACACAATGCCAACTGGGCACCAGTTTATTCTGCAACCACAGTTGATACTGCCCTAGCCCAGTTCATTAATATTTTCAACTGTGTCTGGAACTACCACACCACATACAAAAGAGCTAGGGTCAGGAAGCACCACAACCCATGGATTACCACTCCTATAATTGTCATGTGCAAAGCCCGAGACAGAGTCTGGTTTGCCTTTAAGTCCTCCGTATCCTCAAGTTCAAGACAAATGTACAACACAGCCAGAAATGCTTGCATTAAGGTCATTCATAAAGCTAAGGCAGATTACTTTAAACATCACCTTAACACTGCACACACATCCTCCTTTTGGAATATTGTACATTCCATCATCAATCAACCACCCCTACCCTTAAACACAATGGCTTGAAGTTATGGACCCCATCCAGGTTGCAAACACCCTCAACTCCTTCTTCACCACCTGTGCCTCCTCCGACCCAACCACATCTACTACACTGTCTGCCTACAAATCTTCCGCACATCACATGCCTAGACACAACTGCTCACCCTCCTATCCCTTATCATGTCAAAATCCAGTCCTGATGGTCTACATCCTAGTCTCCTATGCCTTTCTGCTCCAGCCATCGCACTCCCTCTTACCTTCATTATAAACAAGTCCTTCTACTTGGGCATTGTTCCAAAAGCCTGGAAATCTGCATGCATCATCCCTCTCCAGAAAGGAGGTGAGCCCACCTTGCCAAGGAACTACCACCCAATCTCCCTTCTCCCTGCTCTGGCAAAACTCCAAGAACGTCTTGTGTATTCCAGGCTGACTGAATTACTCTCTACCACCAACTTTCTATCCCCCTGTCAGTCAGGTTTCAGAAAAAAACATTCTATCATATCCTCCCTTCCCCATGTCACAGGTCACATTCAATCTGCTGCTGATAAAGGCCACTTCACTGTTGTGGTCTTCATCAACCCGGTAAAAGCATTCAGCTCGGTATCCCACCCTCTTCTCCTGGACACTCTAGAGGATGCAGGGCTTGCCCTTCCTACCATTCAATGGTTCAAATCTTACCTCACCATCGGACACCAATCAGTAAAAATTGCAAACTCCTCCCTCCCTCCCTCCTCCTTACCATAGCTGGAGTCCCTCAAGGCTCAATACTTAGCCCCATCCTATTTTCTATATTTATAAACAATCTTCCATCTGCCTGTTCCTCATCTCTCATACATATGTATGCGGATGATACAATTCTGTACTCCTCCAGCCCTGACCCAGTCATTATCCACTCTGTGCTGCAACATGACTTCCACTCATTTTAATCCTGGTTCTAATCAAAACAACTCAAGTTCAACACTTCCAAAACAGTCTGTATGACTTTTGGAACTGCTCAAAGATTAGCCAAAGTTATCAATGCCCCTCTATTCACCTCTCTCAATGGCACCCCTCTAAAGATTGTCCCCTCATACAAATATCTAGGAGTCTGCCTGGATCCACAGCTAAATTTCACTATCCCCATTGATTGCATGGCCACTAAACTCTGCCCTAAGCTTGGTATACTATACCATAAGAAAGAGTCTCTCCTTCTTCCTGTAGGTAGAGAACTTCTAACAAAAATGATTATGCCAGTCTTTAATTATGCTGATACTGTTTACAGCACCATACCCTCTACATCACTCTCTCAACTTGATTCCCTCTACTATGCCTTCTGTCATTTCACCTCTAACTCTCCATACAGATCCCACCACTGTTCTCTATTATCCTCTCTGAATCTCCCTCCACTCACACACAGGTGTCTCATCCACTCTATATCCTTCATTTCCAAATTCTGGTTCAATCTGCTCCCCACATATATCTCTTTCCTCCTCTCCCCTACCCCAACCTCAACATACTCCCTATGTTCTAGGTACTCATGGTCTTTCTCACTCCCTACTCCATCCTTGAACATGGGCAAATCTGCTTTTCACTATCATCTCCCCTCTCTGTGGAATACTCAGTCTCCTCTTTTACGCAATTCTTTCCCTCACTCCTCTGTCAGATCACTGCTCTGTCTCCTGCCTTTCTCTACTTGCTCCCATAACACCTCTTAGTACTTGAAATGTTTGTTCCCTGTTGTAATAACACTGATTTTGAGTTACTCTGTACCATTACTGTTGTCTCATTGCACTTGAAATATTTGTCCCTTGATGTAACTACTCCAATCTTTGATACTCCATTCCATTGTACAGTTGTCTCTCTGCATAGTCTGTTTTGTTGTACTATATTCATTTAAATATTTTATTATGCTTATTATTGTGTAATTTTTTATTGAATGCCTTGTACTATATACTGTGATTCCCATGTTCCCTGTCTCCCAGGTCACACATGGAGATGAACCTTGGCTCAGTGTGTCTTTCCTGGTCACCAAATATTTAAATAAAAAATTAAAAAAAATTTCACAAGATTGGTAAAGGCATGGAACAACTTGTCTCAACATGTGGTAGATGCCCCTTCATTTGAATCCATCTTTCGGATGAGACGTTAAACCGAGGTCCCATCTGCCTGAATTGGTAGTAGTTTAGGTGGATGTTAAAGATCTCATGGCACTTATCGAAAATGAGTAGGGGTGTTTTTTATTTACAGTAGTGCATACAGAATAATAATACAATAAACATTGTGAGGAACATACATATATTATTTACAAAAGAAAATAAAACAAGGAAATCTCAAAATCAAAGGAGTTCCTCCCAGGAATGTCTGTCCCCAAGGGGCAACTTGTTGTCAATAGTTAATAAGTTATTTGTATTTAATGATATGGTAAAACCCCTTCCACCAGATTTCAACTTTATCTACATTATAAAGTTGTTTATCTTTTAAGTACACTTTCTGCAATTCATTCCTTACATAGAGGCAAACCCCCTCATATGTGCTTTTTTTCTGATAAATAACTCACTGGCATCTTAGTTGCCATAAACAAAACCGTAAACATGCAAAAAAAATCATTAATGTACTTACAGTATGTCATAAACCTGTAAGCAAGGTGTAACAATCCCAATTACTAAAATCTCATAGTTAATATGTGACAACCATGTCATATTCCATTTTTTTGCTGCATACACCCACAATAATATGGAAAAAGCAATACTGAAAAAAATGCTCCATTGTTTCTTCCTGGTTAATGCATTCCAGAAAAGGGCAGTTTCTCTCCTCTTTGGCTTTATACTTAGCAGTACCCCTAATGTTTAATCGGCCATACATAATAAGCCACTGAGTTTCCCACATGTACTTAGGAAGTCTGGGATTACTAAATTGGTCTAGAATTTTGTTATTTATAGCTGTAGGGCAATTTTTAAAACAGGGATCTATGGAATATACCTGGGACATTATGGCTTTATAGAGAGATTTGGTGGAATTAGAACTTATTTGATCTTTTGTAACTCGCCATTTATACAGCTTCTGTGCTGCTGGTCTGAAATAGGATGGTATGTGAATATAGGGGTTGATTTTTGGAGCACTAATAATCCATGCTTTCATATACCTCTCTAAAGACTTCAAAATCCATAGTTCATCCCGACTCTCTGGATACAAAAGACATCTTCTTATTGTATGAGAAACAAACAGAACTTGGCAAAAAATAACAGGATCAATCATTCCTAATTCACCTGTTTCTTTTGCCAAATAAGTATAGCATCTTTTAACTGGGTTCAATCTATTCCTCCATAATAGTTGAAAACAGCAACTATATAATCTAGCTTCATATTGCAAAGGTAAAGGAAAGATTTGGCCTACATATTGTAGACAGGGTACTATAAACTGTTTAAGGACCTGAATTCTTTTTAGTTTTGTGAATTTAAACTGTTTCTACCTAGCTGTTTTGGCTTCAACCTTTCTTAAAACCCTATCCCAATTTTCTTCCAGCAGGTTTTGAGGCCCGAACAGTATACCTAAAATAGAGAGGGGTTCTTCAGAGAGTTTGATATTATTTAAATTAATAGCAGAATGATTAGTACATCCCATCCGTAAACCTGTAGATTTCACATGGTTCAATTTAGCATTAGAAATAGCTGAAAAAAGTTCAAATTCTTAAAAAATTCTGCTATCTGCTCGTCTATTAAAAAATAGGCACACATTGTCAGCAAAGGCCTGCACTATCACTTGTATATTGGAAAGTGGCATATATAACCCTTCCCATCTGGGTGGAAAGACTAAAGCTCTTAATAAAGGTTCTAGTGAGAAAACATATAACAAGGGGCTGAGCGGACACCCTTGGTGAATCAATGTTTTAATTTCAATTCCTTTTGTTATAGTTCCTTTTATTACTGGGTAAACTTTAGTTGATTTATATAGTGCTTTTACAATCGTTATTATTGAACTAGGAATCCAAAAAAATTCTAAAACCTGAAATAAATATAAGTGATTTACCCTATCGAAAGCTTTCTCCAAGTCTATTGACAGCAAATAACCCGATTTCCCTTCTAATGATAGGAACTCAATTACGTCCCTAATTATTGTTAAAGCTGACTGGATCTGTCTATCCAGGAAGCCACAATATGGCAGAGGAGAGATTACCTTATTAGCTATTATTTTTAATCTGTTATTTAGTAGAGCAGTAAAGATTTTATAATCTGAATTTAAGATTGTAATGGGCCTCCAATTCCTGATGTCCCCTCTATCACCTGATTTAAAAATGTATATCATTAGTCCTTCTGTGAAAGATTCCAGAATCAGTTCCCTGGACATAAAGAACTGAAATACCAAATGCAGACAGACAGTGATTTCTGCTTGGAAAGTTTTATAAAACAGATTGGAAAGGCCGTCCAAACCCAGAGTGATATTATCTTTTAAGTTATGAATGATGGTTCCAATTTCTATACAGGAAAAGGTTGCTACCATGTTTTTAATGTCCTGGAAGTCCAAAAGTTCAGGAGGCACCCCTAAATATTTATTTATGTCTGTAATAAATGGCTCAGAGTCTGGTTGTAAGTTACAAAAATGGGTATTTATCATAGAATTAATAACATTTTCATCCTCCACTCTAGTTTGATTACATGTGAGGTAATCCAAGGCTATAGACTTTAATTTTTTTACATAATTCAAACGGATCACCTACCACTGTTTTATTGGAATGATTAGTTAAGATTGCTTGCAGGGTCTTAGATCTGTTATACTGATATACTTTCATCTGATCTTTAATATGTTCTATTTGGGTTGAATAATCAAATTTAGATGTGTTAGCTAAGGAAATTAGGTACTGTAATTGATTTCTTAGTTTTAAATATGAAATAAAATCTGAATTCCTCCTTTGGATACCAAATTTTTTAAACCATGTGCAGCAATCTTTTTTTGTTTCCAACCACCAGACACCTAAGTCTGAATATAGAAATGCCACTGATAATCTAGCTTTCAAAATAAGCAGAATGGAATTTATTACCAAAGTCTCTTTAAGAATGGAAGTGTTTAACTTCCATCTGGTTCATTTCCTAAAAGAGGAGGGTGAAACTCCAATTTCAATCTCTACCGACAGGTGGTCTGTGAATTCAGTTGGAATAATGTTAAACATACCAATTGTAACAGTTTTTGAGATAAATAAATAATCAATAGTGGAACCTGCTTTTCCTTTAAAGAAAGTGTAATTAGACTCCGAATTTGCAGAGTGGTTGCAATTTACCAGATCCCCAACAGATGCCAGACAATTTGAGTCACAGTAGATTTTTTTATTTGATCTACCCTGAATATTAAGACTGCAGTTAAAATCCCTCCCCAAAAAATATTGAGTGAAGATACTAAATAGGGCTGAATTTTTTTCAGATACTCAGTTCTAAGAGCTTTAGTCTGTGGGTTATAAATATTGATAAATCTACAATACTTGGAATGCCATAATCCATCTATTATTAGTATTCTCCCTGGAATTAATTATATTAATTTGTGTAAGACAAAATGAAAAGCATTAAATAAAATACCAATCCCATCCACACAATCTCTACCAAATGACCAATATGATGGCCCCCATGGCCAATCCCTTTGAAACGAGGCTATTTGTTTCTGAGAAAACATCAAAGTTTCTTGTAAAAACTAACTGCTATGTTCTTATCTTTAAGAGACCGAAAGACAGCTTGTCTTTTAACTGAATTTAATAAACTGTGTGTATTCAGTGTACCCCATATGCAACCAGCCATTTAATTGACAAAAGGTGATGGGATTAATCTATTTTTTCCTCTGTTTTTTTTTTCTTTTCTTTATATTCCTCTATTGGGGTACCAATATTTTCCTGCATAGATTTTTGGGAATCCAAATTCACCAATATCCATTTCTGAGTCACCCCCAAGAGGTAAAAAGTGCAGCATAAGAATTTGGAGATTCAATTGATTCACAACTAGACCTTCTCAGAGGAAGGGGGACACTTCAGAGCTCCCAATTTTAACACTCTCTGAATCCTCAGCGTCTTTGTAACAAACTGGTTCAAATTGGTTTAAAACCTCTGATTCTGTTTTGACTAAACTGACTAGAACTCCTTTTAAGGGAGGGGAAGAGGGGGGTAGGATTGAAGATGGGTTTTTTATGATTGACTCCTGCTGATGTGAAGGCTTAGGATTGTCTACTTTAGGCCCTTCTTGTTTAGATACAGCATCCTGTGCTTGCTGGATTATCAAGTCAGTGCTCCCACATGAGGCTTTATTCCTTGCTGCCCAAGGACATTCTCTAAAAGCGTGACCAAAATCCTCACGCAAATCACACTTAGTGTGATTAGCACACTGCATGATTACATGGCCTACCTCTCCACAATTGTCACATCTGGGCTGATCACAGACACTGGAGAGATGTGTTTTTGACCCACACTTATAGCACGCTCTAGGCTGCCCACTATAAAAACATACCCCTTGGTACCTGCCCAACAGAAAAGTATTAGGGATATGTTCAATCCCTGAGTCAGATTGCCTGAGTTTTACCTTATATTTCCAACCCCCCATCCATAACTGTTCAGAATCCAAAATAGGTTCTGGATCACTTTGTATGTCACACTTCTGGGACAACAAGTATATTATGTCTTCCACATGGACCCCCTCATTTCTAAACATAACAGTAACATTTTTAATTAAAGGTTTAGTGAGTGGTATTACTAAGAAGGGGGTCCATGTGGGAGAAAATTTAACTTGCCCATACCATTCCCAAAAAAGGTCTAAACTATAGTCTGATCTAAAACTGATGTCGAAGTTATCTTCCCTAGAAATATTAATGAAAGCAAAGACATCCCTAGGTGAAAACTTCAGAGAGTCTTTTATTAAGTATTTTCCCACATAATGTCTGTCAGGTCTCTCTTCCAACCCACCTTTGTAGTGAATTCGTACTGCATTACGCTGAGGATCTGCTTCACGTCTAGATTTAGAAAAGAGTTCAGAAAGTAAAGGCTTGTTAGGAGTAACTGGAGCACACAAATCCTCTTTATCATTAATGTTTTGTGGCACAGTATTTTTTCCTAAGTCTAAAAGTACTTTTATTTCAGGTAATGATGCCTTTTCAATCATGATTATATTCTGCTAACTAGTGGTCAGACCATCTTTGTTTTCTCCTTGAGCACGATCCTGTGCAGGTTTCGGCCTCCACTCCGGGGAGGTCATTTGAAAAGTAAAGGCTGAATCCTGGGCTAAGTCAGGGGTCCAAATGCCAGAAGCAGATTTTTCCCATCCTGCTTCTTGCAGAGCTTTATGAGGTGATCAAGTATCATCATGAAGTTTTGTATCCTCTAACCCCTGTTCTTTAGAAACCTCCACTGTTTTTATAGCCTTCTTGTTTGACTTGTTGCACTCTCACACTAAAGATTTAGCTGCAACTATATTTAGGACAAGAGGTTGTGGGGCTAAAGGCCATTGAAAGCTAAATTCAGTTACCCCTTTTTGCTCGTTTGCTGCCATTTGGTATGTTATCCGGGAGGACTCTGCAGTTACAGCACATTGATTCACCTGTGGGTGAAACACAAACCCCGACTCTTTAGACAGGGGAGTTTGTTCCTTGAAATGTAAGTCTGTCCCATTTAGTTTGGGAACCAAGTTAGAGAGCTGATTTCCTACTGAAGGAGCATATTTCTTTGTAGTCGTTAGTTCAATAGTCTTAGTTTTTATCGGCTTTCGGCACTCACCAGACCACACGACTGAACAGCCAGCCTGAAACTCATCATTGTTTGCCATAGAATTAAGAATTGTTACAGCACACTCACCCTTCGCTTGTAGAGGTGTTGGAATCACTACTTCCTCATTCCTGCTGTCAACACCTGCGGGCGGCCTGTCAGATAGCTCAGCTGCAGCTGAAATTGACTTGGAGCTTAGATTTGAGTGAGGTGCCTCCACAGTATTCGACTGCACCATCCCTCATACATCAACTGGCCAGGTTTCATTTCCGTTGGTACCATTTGAAGCAAAATCATTTGTAACAGGCAAAAACATCTCTAGTACAGAAATAACTTCATGAAAGATCTCCTCTCCCTAGTAATCTTGAAATTTAGACAAATTCTCCATAAACTGTTCCTTGGCTAACAACGAGGCCTCCCCCACCACTAGAATCACGTCCTTCACCTCCGGCATCTCTTCCACAGTGGCCATCTCACAGCAAGACGGCCATCCACCTACAGGAGAGATGGGGAAATTCCCTGGTGTCCTGGCCAAATTTCCCTCATTCACTAAAAATACCACCAACAGCTTGGTCTGGTTTGAAGTCAGTTGGTATTCATCTGTATCCCCTTCCCCCGGGTCATGCCTGAAAATAGGTAGGATTTGTCTAGTGCACTTACCCGGTCAACAAAAACTAAATAAATAAATAAATATATAAGTCAAGACTAGATGTATCTCTTGGATGTAAATAAAGATGCCCACACTGTCGTGGGAGACATTCCTGATGGGTGTAAGCCTCCTTATGTCTAAATAAATGGAGTAAACTGAGTAAATTGTCAGCATAGCCATCTTATTAACCCACCTCATGTACCTTGGTACAGAAAATTTTTGAATTTACGCCCAAACATAATTCTGCACAACTGCAACACTATTCTGCACCACAGGGGTGAAAACACATTTTGGGCAGGATTTGAAAAATGACAGCTGTGGCATACATGAGGTCTGGTAATAAGAAGGCTATATTGAAAATTTGGGGTCAAAATATTTAACATTTCAGAAGTTATTAGTGGACATACTGAAATTGCAATGAATGGTCATAACCTTGGCATTTTTTTTATATTTTGACCCCAAATTTTGAACATAGTCTTCTTATGACCCCACCTCACAAACCCCATAGGTGAACATTTTCAAATCCCTGCCCAAAATGCCATTCCACACCACAGGTTCAAAACACATTTTGAGCAGGATGTGAAAATTGACAGCAGTACTTTTCATGAGGTTGTGTGAAAAAATGGCTATGTTGAAGATTTGGACTCAGAATACTGAAAATAAACAGATTTACATATGTGCATAGAAAAATTTCAACAAATGCTCATAACTCAGCCATTTTTAGAAATTGTTCCACTAAATTTCAACATGCCCTTTTGGGACCCCATCTCATGAACACTGGCAGTGAAATTTCATTATTCTGTCCCAAAAGGTGATTTAGTGCAGCAACCACGAAATTACCTTCCGTGCCTGATGAACAAAATGACAGTTAGCAGTGTTCATGAGGTGGAGTCCCCAAAAGCCCACATTGGAAATTTGGTGAATAAATTCCTAAAAATGGCAAAGTTATGAACATACATTCAAAACACCATTGAAATGTATTATACAGCTCTTACCTTGATTTCTCAGTTTGTGGGTCAGCTTTGAAGAGTGCAGAAGTGTCCAGGTCCACAGAAGATGACAGCCTATGGTCTCCAGTGGTAAGTATAGAATAAGGGTGTGTATGTGGTGGTGGGTGCTCAATAGGAGGGTTGGGATGGGGTGGGGGACAGCAGGGATGACAAGGGACTATTTATTTTTTTCAGGTTAAAAAAGATGTCTGGGATGGTTTCCTTTTTTACAGGTACAAATAAATTCATATTTGGGGACACTGGGAGTGGGCTCCCAGTGTCCCACACTGCTGGAGGGACTTGTAATGCTGACACAGGGATTGGGCCCCTCAATGTCAGCAAATAACAGAACAGGCTGAGGGGGGGCATCTGACAACAGGGGTGGGCATCCTGGTGTTGGATTATTATATAATAATAAATAAAAAAACAAAGTAGGGACTGGGGACAGCAATCATAGGGTGGGGGTACCACTGGACAGCAGGGAATATATTTTTAATAAATTAAGAGGGACAGGGATTAGGGAGAGACATACATATGTGTGTGTGTGTGTGTGTGTGTGTGTGTGTGTGTGTGTGTGTGTGTGTGTAGAGAGAGAGAGAGAGAGAAAGAGAGAGAATATCTGATAGGTAAGTGTCAGATATTATGAAATACCACCATTGAGTGGTCAAACAAGCCATAAAGTCATGAGTCCAAAGGCGGAGTGGTATTTGTGATCTTGTTTGATCCCAAGATGGTGATATTTCACTAGTATCTGGGACTTACCTATCTGATATTTTATATACTACATTAAAGAGCTACAGATGCCTCGTGAAGAACTTTCAAAAACATAATATTTTGACACAAAGCAGCTTGTATTTCTCATTGACTGTGTATTTCTTATCCCCATTACTTATTACTGAGGTTATTTCCTATAAAACAAGATTCTTGTTTCTTGAGGGTTCATCAGTTCCTACAGTATTGCTTCTTCACAACCTGATGTCATAATACTCTGCTTGTAATATCACAGATATTCCCATGGCAACACACTGTGTTGTCATAACAGGGTATTATGATTTCTGGTAGGGAATAAGCTATAGAGGCTGATGAACTCTGACTGATAAAGATCTTGTTTCTGTGGCAATTTCTTCAGTAATAAATAATGGAGAGGAGAAATCTATACAAGGTATATGAAATACAAGCTGACTTGTATCCAAATATTATGTTTTCCAAAGTTTTCACAATGGCATCAGCTGCTCTTTTAGTTAATCTGTTTTACTTTAAGATAAAGTGTGCTTTTATTTGTGTAGCTTATTTAGTGTATTTGTTTAAATTAGAGTGTTTTTGTAGTGTTATAAAAATCAGTGGTGGGGTCTACTTTGGGGTTGTAAACCCTAATGCTTACCCCTCCTCTGAGCAGATAAACTCCTGTCCAAAGTATAAGGTACAGCTCCAAGCCAGTGCCTCATAGTGATACACTCTTCAAAGGTAGAGAAGTATGTCTTGCCACATGTTGCCAACAAAATCTGTTGTGGAAAAGAGATCACATCTGACATTGCTTGCTCAGGGAATGGGTTGGACATTAGGGCTGTCGACTCCAGCAAAGAACTCACCACTGATTTGCTAGTAATCCAGAGACCCAAAACCCCGATGACTTTTTACCTTTTGCTGCTTGGAGGGTGGAGGTGGGGAGTTAGGGTTGGAAACCCTAATACCACATTTCCTTACTTTTGTGGCATTAATTTGAACCCTGACTGGTGCATTTACAAAGTTTTTTTGCAAAGAATTTCTATTCTTTTTGAAAAACGGGAATCACATCCTCATGCATGCAGGTTTCATACGGACCTGCATGGACTGTCTGAATACTTTGCTTCCCTCTGTGTCCTGCACCAAGGTGTCTCCATCCACCTACAGAAGTGCAGCAATGGGTGTCAAGACTTCATAGGGCTGTCTGGTGGCCTGTGGAGTTACAGAACCCTCTGGCTCCTGTGCTTCCATTTGGTTAATGATGCAGATGCACAGAGAAAAGTGTCCATCTGTCAGCCAAGGAAGAGAGCCCTCTACCATCCATGAGTGCAGAGGTGTTGGGCCATATGCCAACAAAAGAGTGGTCTTCACTATATGATACCTGGGCCAATGCAGACAACCCTGTAGCTTTCATTCTCTGGCTGGCTGGTGTCAAATAACAGTGCCATCCCCACCCTCATGCCATCAAGATGGATTACTGAGTTTGCCCCAAAGTCAGCTCTCTGGCACAGGATCACAAAGCATACCCACTGGTGTCAAGACTGTCACTACACACAACATTTCTTAATATATATTTTGTTTTTAATGTTGACCCCAAATTTTCAAGATAGTCATTGCACGTCTCCCCTTATAAACATGACACGTGACATTTATGACATATTGGCCAAAGTATCATTTCACACCAGAAGTGCAAAGAACACTTCTCATCCAGGATTTAAAAAATGATATTTGTCACATTTAAAAGGTAGTGTGAAAAATGGCTATGTTGAAAGTTTGGAGTCAAAATACTAAAAATTAGCAATGTTATGTGTAAACATTGAAATATTGCAATATTCACTTATAACATGGCCATTTTATCATATTTGTACACAAAATTTTAGGCATAGCCTTCTGATGACCCCACCGCATGAACCCGGTAGGTGAAAATTGTCAAATCCCCACTGAAACATCATTCCACGCCCCAGGTGTGAAACAAAATTGTTTCAGGATTGGAAAAATGACAGTTGTCACATTCATGAGGTGATTTGAAGAAATCACTGTTAAAAATGTGGAGTCAAAATATTGAAAATTAACAAAATCATGAGCAAGTGTAGAAAAATGTTAATATGCTCATAACTGTGTTGTTTTGTTTTTTAATATTGTGACCCATATATTTTCAACACAACCTTCTTGTGACCCTCAACACATGAACAAGTGCAGTGACAATGTTCAAATCTGCCTGAAAGATGATTTCACAAAGTGACTGCTCAATCACCTTTTGGGCCAGATTTACATAATTCCATCACCCTTGGTCAAGAGGTGGGGTCCCAAAAGGGCCATGTTGAAAATTTGGTGTAAAAATATTTTAAAAAATTACAAAGTTATGAATAAAAGTTTAAATACCCATTGAAATACATTAAACTGGACATACCTTATTTTTTCATAACGAAATCACCAGTTCCAGCAGCTAGATGTGCCTTGATCAGAGGGTGGATCTACATTGTGGGATATGTTCAGGTGAGTGACAGTGTGGTTCTGTGTGGGATGCTTGGTGCTGAGTGAGAGGTTGAGGTGGGATGGGTGGGGTTGGTGGGAGGGTCAGATTGACAAGGGACTATTTTGTTTTTTACAGGTTTTAAAAAAGAAATCAATGAGGGACAATTTTCTTTATTTCAGTAGACTTTCCAATACTGGTGAATGGGTACCCAGAGTCAGGCTACTGTTTGGTGGCACCAGGGGTGGACACCCTGGTGTCACATGTATAGCATCGCAAAGGGAGGCAAGTGACCTGGAGGGGATGGGGTGAAGAGAAGCAGTACTGGGGTGGGTATCATGGTCCACTTATTTCCTACTAAATAAAATATAGGACAGGGGGTTGGGCAATGAAGGAGAGGGAGGAGGACAAAGCAGTACCGGAGGTGGGTACCCCAGTTTGCTTATTACTATGATAATAGATAGATAGATAGATAGATAGATAGATAGATAGATAGATAGATAGATAAAGAGACTGATAAAGAGACAGAGAAAGAGACAGACTGGACTTTATTACACTGAAGACTGAGCACCCCAGTGTTAGGCTACTGTTCAGTGGAACTGGGAGTGTGCACCCCAGTGCCACATGTAAGTAATTGGAAAGGGGTGTCAGTGACCAGGAGGGGAGGGGTGTGAAGATAAGTTGTACTGGGAGTTGGCACCCTGGTTCTCTTATTTCGTAATAAATATAAGACGGGAAAGGGATAACTGGTGACCTAGAGGGAAGGGGGAGAAAGAAATGATAATGGAGTGGGTACTATGGTCCACTTATTATTACTTCAGATAGATAGATAGATAGATAGATAGATAGATAGATAGATAGACAGACAGACAGACACAGAGAAACAGAGATGGAGAAAGCAAGGATCTAGCTCCAGCTGCAGCTAAGTGCATGCCCAATGTCACAGCTTTATATATTTCAAAGACAGAATAAAATATGTTCCAGTCTTCATTTTAACATGTCAGTTACATTGTGGAACTCTATAAGCCATTCTCTTTTCAAAAATGACTTTTGCGGACTAGACTCTAAAAAATCTAAACTCGTCAAGGCACGAGTTTACATGCACTTCAGCACCATGTTAAAAGTGCATGTGGGGGAGTGGCGGATCACCCAGGATTAAGAAGTGATGAATAAACATCAAAATATTAAACACAAAACCATAAATTAGTGTTTTATGGTAACCATACACTATGTATATGAGATGCAATACTAGGGATGTGTGCAAGTATTATTATGAAGTCTGGCAAAAAAAAACAGCTAAGAATGGACAGTGTCCTTTTACTAAAATAACTCTAAAGTCCACCCAATAATGTCCCTAAATATAGTTACATGTTTCTGTTATATCGCCACTATCCTTCCTGTCCTCTAAAGAGTACTTGTAGGTCTTACCATGCTGCCTCTGGATCATTTGAGTAGCCCTCTGTTGCATAGTCTTTAATATCTCCCTGTCCTTCAAATGTGGACACCAAACATGCACATAATATTACAGTTGTGGTCTATGCAGTGGCATGTACATCAACTCTTTGCTGTAATAACTGCCCCAGCTAGTGCATCCCAGCATCCTGTTAGCTTTCTATATGCTATACTGCACTGGGAAGATATTTCAGACTGTTGTTTATTAGTAACCCTAGGTCTCTTTCCTCTTTGCAGTACTCTACCATGATCCCATTGTTGCAATATTTAGTCTGTGGATTTCTGTTACCGAGAACTTCCCTTTTCATTTTTTGCCATTCAGCTTTAATTGCCAAAGTTCAGACAACTGCTCCAGCTTTCTACATCCCTTTTCATGCTGCAAATCCCTTCATTACTGACTACTCACAGAGTTTTGTGTCATCTGTGAACAGATTCATGTTACCCTGAAACCCCACACCGATGTCACTTACATGCATGTTAAACATCAACAGCTGCAGGACAGACCCCTGTGGCACTTCACCATAAACCACCAAAAAGCAGCTATGGGTAAAAGAAAATGCAGTACCACTTGCTTTTGAGTTTTTAAACTAAGGTGGGCTTTGGGTTTGTAACTATATGAGGTAGAAGACTTGGTTTGCTGGCCAAGGCACCTAGCTTCACCTGAGCTCTTTCCTTCTAAGACTGCTTGAAAGGCAGAGTAAAAAAACTTACCAGAGCAAGGGAGAAGGATTAAGACTTAGTTTGGCTAAGCAGATTTACTGTGTGGTGGTGTTTTTATTTTTTACTCACAGGGATTGCTACTGTTTGTTGCTAACATTTCATTGCTTTATTTTTCTCTGATTCAAATTATTGTTGCTGGTATACCTTCTTCTGCATTATTACAAGGTGTGCCTACAGGTATGTGCTAACAGATTACTGCTGTAATCTTCTGATTCAAATTGTCTTTTGCAAGGTATATCTTCTGTTACTGCTTTATTTTTCTCTGGAGCAAAGTGTTTCTTACAGGGTATATCTTCTCTGAAATTATTACAGGTGGTGCTTTACAGGTTTTACAGTTTTATCTAACATTAGGATAAGCTTTCAGGGTTACTGCATTTGTTGTTGACTGATTGTTTCTGCTCTTACCTCCTTGTTCTTTCATCCGTGGTTCTTCTTTTTAGGCAGGGGAAGGGTCCAGCCACCCACCCCATCCACCACGCTACACCTCCTTTTATAAGGTACCACAGTTGTGACATTTCCTGTGGCAGAGCAGGAAGAGGCGGATCGGTGGGGCCTCCACAAAGTGATCTCATTTACAGGGGCACTAGTAATTTAACTTGTTATAACAAGTTAAACAAAGCACAATTAAACCATTACTTGCATTTTTCTTCCTTTTTTTTCCTTCTAATTACTCTGACTAGGTTACAAACCCAGCAACTTATTTGGAATGGATTTCATTAACTGCAGGTACTGTGGAACAATTTTCAGAAGGACAGTCTTACAGGATTTAGGACACTGTCCTACATGCTGGGCCTTTGGAGATCTTAGGGCTCAGCTCCGGGCAGCATGGGCAGAGATTGCACGCCTCAAATTTCATATTGAAGAGGAAATACATTATAAGAACCACCCGCCATTTCCCCAGCATCCAACAGAAAAACCTCGACCATGAAGATAGTTGGTCCAGGAGGTTGGCAGGTGGTTAGGAGGAGCAAATCAGGTGCCCCATCCTCTCTGCTCTCCAACACATTGCCTCCAAAAACCATATAAACACTACAAACAGGTATCTGCCTCTATCTCTGAAATCAAATAAAGAGGCAGAAGACACTGCAGAGCAGAACACTGCCGCACAGGAGCTAGCACAACAAAACTCACCCAAATCAGGAACCAAAACTAAACAAGCACAAAGGAAATCCAAAAAACTTCTGATCATAGGAGACTCCATGATTCGGGGAGTTGATACCCATCTCCAGCCAGGGGTGATGGTCAGATGTCTCCCAGGTACATCAGCATGGAGAGACACTGACCGCAGTGCTAAAATTGTTCACAAAGCAGGAGAAAACATTGATGTCCTAGTACACATAAGGACTAATGATCTCGCCAGCCGGTCAGTGGTGGAGACCAAGGAACACCTGACTAGGCTGGGTGACAAACTATCATCTATTTCATCCGGCATCTCCTTCTCTGAGATCCTGCCAGTCTGGGAGAGGGAGCAGATGGACGAAGGTCAGAGAAGGGGAGATAGGGAGCTAAACACGTGGCTCAAGGACTGGTGCCAGGAAAAGGACACAGATTTGTAGGGAACTGGCAACAGTTCTGGAGCGAAAGTTCTTTAAATTTGATGGACTGCATCTGACTAAAGAGAGTCAGTGCATTGGGGCAGAAGTTTGACGTCTTTGCAGAATATTTAAACTGTAAATGGGGAGAGTGCAGCACCCCATACGCCGGATGGGAAGAACACCCCTCCCCTCAGCTAGTGGTCAAACAGGAATTCAGCGTGTTTGCCGCTCATTTGCATCACCAGGTAAGAAAAAGGTTTGTCTCCCCAACGACGCAGGGTAATGCCAAACTTCACCCAACAACTAACACACCAAAATCTGGCCAATGGAAAATCATGTACACAAATGCTCACAGCCTGGGAAATAAGATCCCAGACCTGCAGGCAATAATGTCAGAGGCTAAACTGGACATAGTAGCAATTAGTGAGACATGGTTTACCAGTAACCACACTTGGGAGACTTCAGTACCTGGCTATGTATTGTTCAGAAGAGACCGAGGTGCAAAAGGGGAGGAGTGGCCTTGTATGTTAATGAAATATCAAAGCTACAGAAATTCAGAATACACATAAGGAGCCAGAAGAACTGTGGTCACCCTGGAAACAGGAAATGGGACAGCCATAAGAACTGGGGTTGTCTACAGGCCCCCAGACCACAGGGAGGACATAGACACATTACTGTTAGAAGATATACAAAACATGACAGCTAAAGGGAGGTTCTGATAATGGGAGACTTCAACATGCGGATAGATTGGTCAATACCAGCAGGAACATCTGCCAGAACTAGACTCATAGTGGATTCCCTGCAGGAGGGCCTCAAACAACTGGTACAGCAACCCACAAGAGACAGGGCTATCCTAGATCTAGTACTGACTAACAAAGAAGGGATCACAGATCTCCAGGTAGAAGGTCACCTGGGGCCAGTGACCATCACATGGTATGGTTCAATTTGGCTACTACATCTAAATCATCCCATTCCAAGGCAAAAATATGGGACTTCAGAGGAGCTGACTTTGATAAGATGGCCAACAGAGTTAAGCTAGCCCTGGCAAAAAGAAACACAGGTGAGGGGGTACAGGCAAAGTGGGCAAGCATTAAGGATGCAATACTTGAAGCAACATCCCATTGTGTTAGACAGAAAAAGGAAGTGCAAAAGAAGAAGGAAACCACTTTGGTTCTCAAATACAGTAGCAGAAAAGGTCAGAGCCAAAAGGCTGGCCTTCAGGAAATATAAGGGAACACAGCGGGATGAAGATAGGGAGGCATACCAAACTGCCCTAAGGGAAGCAGGTAAGGCAGTAAGGCAGGCAAAGTCCCAAACTGAGGAAACACTAGCACAAACAGTAAAAGAAAGGTGACAAGACTTTCTATAGATACATTAGTGAAAGGAGAAAGTCCAGAGGGGTATTGCTAAGCTTAATGGAGAAAAAGGGAGCATGTGAGGAGGAGGACCCTGTAAAGGCATCTATCCTAAATAGATACTTTGCTCAGTATTTACTGAAGAGAAGGTAGGAGCAGGGCCCACAGCTCAGCATCATGGACACAGGGGAGGAGGTGAGCACTACTCCCTTCACAAAAGAAAGGGTCCTACAAGAGCTTGCTAAGCTCAGGGTGGATAAGGCAATGGGACCTGATGGCATACATCCCAGGGTACTTAGGAGCTAAAGAAGGAACTAGCAGAGCCATTAGCAGAATTGTTTAGTGAGTCTCTGAGCACAGGAGAGGTCCCAGAAGACTGGAGAAGGGCTCATGTGATCCCGCTCCACAAGAGTGGTAGCAGGGAGGAGGCAGAGAACTACAGACAGGTCAGTCTTACCTCAGTAGTGGGCAAGATTATGGAGGCACTCCTTAAGGAAAGGATAGTGCAACACCTGGAATCCATAGGGGCACAGGATCCAAGACAGCATGGGTTTACAAAAGGAAGGTCCTGTCAAACTAATCTCATAGAGTTCTTTGACTGGGTAACCAGAGTGGTGGACCAAGGGGAGCAGTTGATGTCGCCTACCTTGACTTCAGCAAAGCTTTTGACACTGTTCACATAGAAGATTGATAAATAAGCTGGGTAGGCTCGGGGTGGTCAGAAGTTGGTCAACTGGGTGGCAAACTGGTTGACTGGCAGAAAACAGAGAGTGGTGGTAAATGGTATACAGTCAGAAGAGATGCAAGTCACAAGTGGGGTATTCTCAGGGATCAGTCCTGGGCCAGTCCTATTCAACATCTTCATTAGTGACCTTGCAGATGGACTAGAGGGTAAGGCTTGTCTGTTTGCAAATGACACCAAGATCTGCAACAGAGTAGATGAGCCAGATGGGGTGGGCAAAATGAGAAGAGATCTGGATAAACTAGCAGAATGGTCAGAAGAGTGGCAACTGGATTTAATGCAAAGAAGTGCAAAATCATGCACATAGGGAAGAGAAACCTGAAGCCACTTATAGGCTGGGAGGGAGTTGCTAGCAGTCACAAAGGAAGAAAGACTTGGGCATCATCATCACTGATGACCTAAAATCATCCAAGCAGACCTCTAAAGCAGTAGGTAAGGCTAGGGGGTGTTAGGGGTGTATTAGTAGGGTATCACAAGTCGTAAGAGGGAGGTAATAATCCCTCTGTACAAGACATTGGTTAGGCCCCATCTGGAGTACTGCTGCAGTATTGAAGCCACACCTTCACAAGGACATTAACCAAATTGAGGCAGTCCAGAGAAGGGCAACCAAAATGGTGCAGGGACTGCATCAGAAGACATATGAGGACAGATTAACGGAGCTCAATATGTATACCCTTGAGCAAAGGAGGAAAGAGGTGATATGATCGAGGCTTTCAAACACCTTAAGGGCATAAACAAGGTGAAAGAGTCTAACATGTTTAAATATAAGAAAAATAGCAGGACAAGAGGACACAGCATGAGATTAGAGGAGGCCGATTAAGGGGCAATGTGAGAAATTCTTTTCACGGAAAGGGTGGTGGATGCATGGAATGGCTTACCACAAGAAGTGGTGGCTATGAATACAGTGCAGGGCTTCAAACAGGCATGGGATAGGCATAAGGGAGCAATACAAATGACCATGAATAGATAGGTCACTGACAGAGCAAAGGCCGATGGCACATTTATAAGGTAGAAAAAGAAATGGGCAGACTGGATGGGCCTTGCGGTCCTTATCTGCCGTCAACTTCTATGTTTCTATGTTTCTATGAGCTCCCAGCCTTTGCCCAATTGCTTTTAATCACATGACATAAACAATGAGTTTAACACATGTAAAAACTGGATCCAGCCATACCCTATGGTGTCTATGTAGTTATAATAACTGGTCAGTAATTTCTCTCAATGTACTGACCAGGATGATATTTTCCATAACAACCGGCTGGTTGTTATGACATTCATGAGCCATGCCAGTCAAAGTATGCTGCTGCCTCATTGGCCAACATTCTGTATGTGTGCGGGGCCAAACAGTCTCACAAACTGCTGGAGAAAAATTGCTGGTCTGTTATTATAAAAAATAAAAGATGGGGAGGGTGTTTCATATGAGAATTTAATGCACACCCTCATTGTGGGATGCTTTGATAAACCCCGAGGGTGAAGCCTTGGGGTATATGTAGCATCCTACAACTTGGGTGTGCATTAAATTCTCATATCAAGCCCTTCCCCATCCATTATTCTCTATAGCTTGTTCTAGTTGTAATTGTTTACAGTTTTCGTTAACAGAGGTCTGTGTTCACTCTTTAGCATTTATGGAGAGCAAAAAATCATAGTTTTATGTCAGATGAGCTTAGAATTAGGCTATTTTTGTGGTGAACCAAGTTTTGATGTTGATGAAGTCACACCCAAACCCATTGAAATGGTCTTAAAATGCTTTTTTCCAAGGTTATTCAGGCTCAGTGACTAATGGACTAAGACACTCAGGCCTTGAATTTTCTGATCAGTCACCTACTGTAACAATGGATTTTTATTAATTTCAAGCTCAGGAGAGTTGTTTATATGCTAGTATTTTTTTTTGTAAGTTGTGACCAGGAAAGGCACACTAATATATGATAGCTTGTTGCTAGGAGTATCCTGAGAGGTGGGTTACAGGAACCTGCTTTATTGATGGTAAATGATGGTTGTCATAGTACAAGAAGTCCTGTAATGTGACAACAGCTAGAATGTAAATAGTGACATTATTCCTACTGCTTTGATATTATTTAGCAGTTCAAAGTTTACTCAAACCTTTGCATTTTCTTTTCTTGCTTTGGTAATCTAAAACCCAGCTCCTGCAAAGGGCAGGCAACTTCAGCCTACATTTTAATATACCCGAGAAGAGGCATTCAGACCTCAAAAGTCTGTGGGCAGGATTCACAAAACACTTTGAAGGGGGAAAAAATGCACAAGTCCCCAAAATGTGTGCAGTTGTGGGAATAAAGGGGAAATTGTGCTGCACCACATACACAAAAAGCCTGCAGCTGCAGAAAAAATATACTGCAGACTTTGGAAAATATACAACTTCGTAAAATTCCTGCACAAAAAATGGCATTGAAAAATATGGCATATCCCCTTGAAGGCTATTCTCAGCCACTGTTTTTCCTCAGTTGCGGAAAAAATGTTGCGCATATGCTGCACCAAGGAGAGAGAGGCATAACTTACCCTGAGCAAAAGACAGTGTACTAACACTTGGGAAATAATCATAGTGAGGGTTCAGGCACCAAACAACAGCAAACTTGTGGGCTGTATAGTAGTGTCAGTTGCTACGCCAAAAATAGCACACATTTTCATTGAAAGGCAGCAAAGCACAACCACATAACCTTCTTCAGCCCACAAAGGAGCCCCACAGGCAGTAGAGGCAGAGGTGGTAACAGCCAGAAGAGTGTGCTACAGACACAGGAGAAAGAAACACCTCAGAGACACAACAAATAGATACATATTGCCAATGGTTGCAAGGTCCTGCTGGTACAGGTGGTGCTACCATGGTCCAAGTTGTGGGACTGGCTGCTTGCCTCACTGGGAGTGCTGGTTCTGCTGCAACTTGTGCAAGACTGTCAAAGTTTCCTGCTCCATTTAATATGGATCACCTGCTGTTGTTTCAGTCTTCTGGGCCTTTTATATTATTTCCGCAGCTGTGGAACAATGTTGTGGATTTTCAGCACTTGCGGAATTTCACAACTCGCCTGTTTTGTGATTTTCCGCACCTGTGAACATTTTGACTATGAATATGCCACACTTGTTTTTCTGAAGTTTTGCAAACTTTTTTTCTGCGCATGCAGATTTTTTTGCTCTCTTTGTGAATCTAGCCCTTTATCTTTAAGAGGGAACTAAAGTCAAAATTTACAAAAAAAAATGTGTTGTGTAGAGTGTTTTGATTCATAGGTTTAGTCCTAGTGTTTCCTCCCATTGTTTGCTGTAAAGACTTTTTTTTTTTAATTTGTCTGCTAGTTTTATGGCCTTTGAGGATCTTCATGTTCACATTTTTATGGAGCTTCTTCTTCCTACAATGCCTCTTGTCCCATGTGACAGTGATGTGTCCAGGACCACTGATTCAGGAAGTAATGATTGCTGCAGAAGCAATCTCTTGTTAGGACCCTGATATTCTGGCTTCAACTAATCAACTCTGTCTAATCCAAACTTTATGTTTTCTATATATACATCTAGTTCTAGCCAGTAGAAGTGAATGTTTTGTTTTTAAAGCTTTTCATTTTATTAAAATATGCACAGCCTTAAAAGAAGCACACAAATCACCCTGGTCACCAATGCTATAATAAATGAAGACTAGTTGTTTCCTTACAGAACTATCCTCTCAATTATCCCACAGGTGTTTCTCATCTGTAAATTTGACATCCCGAGCTTGTGGCGTGAGTAGCCAGCTCCTCCCAGACAGTGCTTTCTTCAGCGATAACTTTCAGGAAATCGTGAGGACCGTGCCATAGCAGAGTTCTGTAAACTGTGCTTGCAGCTCTTATGCATTGGCAGTGTTGCCAGTGGCATAACATCCCTGATGCAGGACATGCATACCATTATGACTGACCACCCACCTATGTGACCAAAAAATTTAACCATGTGAACTGTTGCTGACAAGTAGCACAATAGCATCCTATGAAACACTGAGTACAGCATCATGACATTTAAAACACACCATCACACTGTGAACTGTTACTAAACACTAACACACTAGCATCCTATTAAATAGTCAGTATAGAATCAAAAGCTATACACGCCTTCATGCAGACTGTTGACTACCATTACACAGGCATCCTCTGGAATAATTTCCACAATATTATAACATATACAACATTATAACCTATAAAAGCCAGCCTATTTTGCAGAGAGAGAGAGAGAGAGAAAGAAGGAAGGAAGGAAAGAAAGAAAGAAAGAAAGAAAGAAAGAAAGAAAGAAAGAAAGAAAGAAAGAAAGAAAGAAAGAAAGCCACAGGATTTAGAAACTAATAGAAAATACTTGCATAAAACATCATTAATAACACATATACAGGTACACAAATTAAGCAGCAAACATTATACCATGATGTGGTTTCATCTTCTAGGTGGCCATCAGTTGCAAGCTGTCAAGCATCACAATTTCAAATTGGCAAGGTTGAATTCCGAAATGCTCCCTTCCTTCCCCATCACTGTCCTCCTGTGAATCTGCATGGTCTTACTGCTCCATTTGTAAGGACAGTGCAACAGAGAAAGCACAGTAGGAGCAATACTATCAGGAGTGATTGATGCAGCACCCATACACCGATTACAGCCAGAAAGCTTCTAGACGATGTCACAAAATCGCGTCACATGATGTCTTGGCAGAGCTTGAGAGAGACATCAGTTCAGCTGCAGGAAGTGAGAAACTGATTCACATTAATTTTGATATATGAAAATGGCACAAGTTAAAAAGGGGGAAGTTAATTTAAAGTGACAGATGCAGAAAGCAGGATTCAATTTATAAAGGATATTTAAAGGATCATTTTTTTTTGCTTTTGTCTGGGGATACAGAAACAAATCCAGGTGTGCATTCAGCTCAAAACCCAGTCTTTTCTATAAAACCCATGGCTTTAAAATTGCTCATTTAAATGTTAGAAGTCTAATTCCCAAACTTGCTGAACTTGAACAATTTACAGATTCTCATCAGCCCGATACAATGGCCATTTCTGAAACTTGGTTGAAATCTTCAATTTCTAATAATGTACAGTAGTAGCCACAGAGATTGCTAGCTATTTCCAGATATTTCTCGAAATTTCTAAAGAGTTTCTCTCTGCTGCCCCTACTGTGGAAATGCAGAAAGCAGGACATTTTTCTGGAAATATCACAGAAATTTCAGGAAATAGCTGGCAGTGTCTGTGTCTGCTACTGTATGAAAAATATCAGGTTATAATTTATTTAGGGCTGACCGAAAAGGTAAGAAGAGGGGTGGGTGGTTGTGGTGTACTTTAAGGAGCATTTGCAGATAAATGTTCTAGGCATTAGTGATGAGACTGATTGTTCAAATGATTGGTTACTCCTTCATCTTATACTGGGTGGTAAGAAACATGTAATACTCGGTTGTTTGTCAAAATCCTACTCAAGGTGGTCTTAATGGGTTAAAGGAGTATTTGGAAACTGTTACCCCTTATATTAGATGTAATGATGTTGTACTTGTTGATGATATGAATTTAAATTGGCTTCAGAGAGATAGTTTGGGGCTGGAGTCCTTATTGAAATCTTTTTGATTTAATTAAAAAAAATTGATGAACCCACCCATTTAAATGTGCAAACATCTAATCACTCAGTGTTGGATTGGGTGATAACACTGATAACCAACAGAGATGATATGATTACTGTTTCTGGTGTTATGCCAGACTCATTGAGTGATCACATGCCTATTTTTTGTGTATTGAATTTTAAGTGAATTAAAGTTCACCCACAAAATAAGGCTAGCTGCTTTAAAAATGTAAATATTCATGCTCTAAATATCTCTTTGTCCTTAACTGACTGGTTATACTAGGGCCCAGATATTCAAACTGCGCCAGGCTGTGGCGCAAGCCTGGGTGCAGCGCAACTTTGTTGCGCAGGGGTGTGGCCTGGGCGATATTCAACAGAGCTGCGCTATGGCACAGCAGCTTTGAATATCGCACCCTGGTCACCCCACTGTGCATGGCGCAGTGGCACTGCACCAGCACAAGTGGCCAGAGTGGAGCATGAAGATGCGCTGGTGCAAGTGCCATTGCGCCATGCACAGCACCTGCGATATTCAAAAGGGGATATGCAAATGGGGCGATAAATTATGCAAGGCACACAGGGGGCCATTTGCATCTCATTACGGCCCCATTCGCATGCCATTAGCATGCAGGTGCACCAATCCCCGACAACTTGCGCCTGGCGCCCTGCCAGGCAGCAGCGGTCGGGGACTGACGTCCCCTGCAGCCCGATCGCGGGCATTCCTGTAATATAAAGAAAACCCCATCCAATATCCCTGGTGGTCCAGTGGACCTCTATGTGCCCAATCGCGGGCATCAGTATAGTCCCCCCCATCCAATATCCCTGGTGGTCCAGTGGACTGATCGCCGCCTGGTCACGGGCATCTGTAACACATAACAGACCCCTACCACCCTGGTTGTCTAGTGTTCCCCCTCCCCCCACCCAGCCCTGAGCCCCACCACCCGCTCCTTCCCCATCAGCCGGTGGGCGGCAGCACCCCACCTGCCTGCCGCCCCGCTGCCTGCCGACTGACAGCTCGGTAGGGCTGCATGCCCATTGGTTCACAGCATAAGTCAATGGGTGTGCAGCCCATACCGTACTACTCAGTTCAGATATGTGATCGGGCAGCGATCGGTCCACTGGACCACCAGGGATATTGGATGGGGGGATTTCGCTCCAGGGATGCCCGCAATGGGGCATGGGGAGGTGCCACCAGGTGTGGCAGGAACTCGGGTGGCCACCCACAGGTGGCAGCTGCCGTGTTGTGCCCTGCAATGTGGCAGCTCACCTGTGGGTGGCCATCACTTGTTCCTTTTCTTTGGCTTAACTTTGTGCAGGTGCAGGTAGGGGTTGTGCATGCATGACTCTGCACATCCTGGGCTGATAATCGGGCTGTGCAGGTTATGCATGGGCAAGCCTCCCCACCTGTGCCTGCATACATTACTGATGCGCTCCAGCGCATCGATTTGTGCGTTGCACTTTTCCCTTTTGAATATCATGCCGGTGCGCAACCCTTTTGAATATCTGGGCCTTGGTGTCTATTCCAGATGTGGACTATGCCTTAGATTTTTTTTTTTTCTAAATGAGTTACTTGCTATACAGAATGTTTTGTTTTTTTTTCCCCATTGAGGACTTTGAGACTTCAGGGGTGCCTAATAAATGGTTTTCAGAAGAAATTAAGAAATGTATTAAACAGAGAAATCTTGCCTGGGATGCTTAAAAAAATGTCCTTCTGTTTTTTCTTTGAATAATGATCATTGTTTAAGGAAAACATTTCTGAATTGGTGAAAATGCAAAAAAGAGGTTTTACAAGGAGCAGTTTGTGGCCAGCTGGGTTGATCCTAGGAAGTTTTTGGATAAAATGAATTCACTATTGTCTCCTAGGACAAGGAATGTGGTACACAAATTGAAGGTTAATGACGTGGTGACAGATCCTTTTGAGACTGTTAAGTTATTTAATGCCAAGTTCACTGACTTATTAAGTTGTAGGACTAATTTGTCAAAGATGTCTTTTACTGAAGATGTTGCTCAGGCCGGGAGTCAAACATTTTTTATTTTAGGGAGATTAAGAGACAGGAACTTTATAAACTTTTGTGTATTTTGCCTGATAAATTTAGTGATTGTGGGGGTGGATTGGATGACAGGTCTCTTAAGTTATCTGTTCCATATATTGTTGATCCACTTTGTTATATTTTTAATTTGTCTTTGATGTCTTGTCAATTCCCTTCTGAGTGAAAATGCTCAAGGGTGGTACCTGTTCCTAAGAAGCCTCATGTTGTGTTCTTGGAGGACTTTAGACTAATTTCTATATTGATCCCATTAAGTAAAATGTTGGAAAAGATTATGGCTAGTCAAATAAAAACATTCTTGGATAATTATAATGATTTTTGTCCCCAACAGCATGGATTCCGTAGGAATCATGGAACTGGTACTGCCTTGGTCAGGTTCACAAACACCATCCTGAGTGGCTTTGAAAATGGATTTATGACTGGGGCAGTGTTTGTGGACCTGACCAAGGTATTTGATTTGATTGAACATGATTTGGCATGTTCTAAGTTAGATGCCATGGGTTTCTTAAATAATGTTGCCTGGGTTAGGGATTATTTGGTGATTCACTTACAGTATGTTAATACCCAATAGCTATAAATAGCAATACATAACTGTATGTATATCTATAATACATCAAACTATTTGCTCTCTTTAATTCACATAAATTATGTAACATACAGAAAACAATAATGATTTTATTTAGTTATATATTATTTATAATACTGTTTGTGTATTAGTTGTTTCACATATATTTGCATATATTCGCATAGATTCATTAATAACTATTGAGTATTTGTATTCTATTGCTTGAATATTTACTTTCTTGCATGATTCCCTTTTAACCAAATGATCAATGATGACTATATCTGTAATAGCCAAGTGGAACCCAAATTTTACAGGCTTATATAAATTTCTTGGCTTCCAATGCTCAACGCTGAAGGTTACTACTTCTAGCAGCAAGTCACTATATTCACCAGTGTCCTCCAACTAAATGGAATATAAATACACTGGGTAAAATTTTCAGGTGCTCAGAGTAACAATAAGCAGCTAACTGTCCTCGTGCTGAAAACAAAACAACAGCGTGAGACAAATAATAACAGCAAAAAAAGAAAAGAAAAACTAGTCTTATTAGGTATAATTCTCTCAAATTTCTCTTGCTCGCTCTCACAAAAACATTACCTCCAGCAGCTTTCAATGAGCACCTTCCTCGTAGATGGTCTGGTACTGAATATTCAGCCAATTTGCCAGGTAGTGCACCTTATATGTCCCAGTACCACATGAGCACAGGTACTCAATTGGATTCCCACTTCCTGCTTCTAAGTATCCCTCACTTTTTTGACTATTTTATCAGAAAATCTAAAATAAAAAAAATAAAAAAATTCAAACATTGTACTCCCTAAAACCAAGAACGACAGGGACTCTGGGGGGAATCCAGAACAGTACCTGCAGACGCCATGCCTCGCTACTCCTGCCATGCACACAGCTGTACTCAGGGAGCAAAGCAAGATGCCAAGCTAAAAGTCAATTTTAGGTAAGATTTAGATTATTTATGTATTTCTCCCTCTGATAATCCTTTTATACTGCTCAGTTTATTTAAAATGAGGGACTTTAAAACCAAACTCAAAACTCCTGAGAGTTGTCTACAAAAAAAAGAAAGATTAAATGGTAAATAATAAATGGTGAATTAAATGGCCTAAAGCAGCTAATAAAATGTTAGCGTATAGGCTAAATAAAATATTATAGGTACAGGAACACACAGTATACAAAAACGTTCTCATTCACTTTTCTTTTAAAACACATATATTCCACAAGTAACTAGATTAATGTAAGCTAGAAGCTGATGAAAGGAATATAGTTCATGAAAGTATGGCATCCTGATCCGTTAGGCTCCCTGCGGAGGTCACCAAAAGAATCTTCTTCTGTAAGGTGCTTCTTCCACTGCTAAGAACTCAAACCACACCGAGGAGCCCTTTCAGAGGGCCAGGATCCTCACTCTCTCTCTTCGTTTCTGTAGAATGCCCCAAAGTCCTTTTGGAAAGGTTGGAATTATTTAAAAAATAGTTTTGGCAATGGTGGCATACCTTTAATAAAACAAATATAAGAATATTCCAACTTCTGCTATGAGTGTTACACTCCTCAACATTCTAGCATCGGCTTTCAACAGCCTCCAGCTCACCCACCATAATCTTTCCATTCAATAGAGTCAAAAGCCTTCTCAGCATCTATGGCCACTGTGGCTGCAGAGCCAGGACCTCTAGTAGCAATTTCTATATTAATATTGGAAATGTTGAAGCTCAGGTTTCTTCCATAAGATGTGATGTTCCTCAGGGGTCCATTATGGGCCCCTTATTATTTTCGTTATTTGTTAATCAATTGCCCTAGCAATGTAATACCTGTGATTCAATTTTATATGCTGATAATTTAATTATTCTCTCTCAAGCTAGTTCATTGCCCGAGCTGTCAATTGACCCTGAACATGATTTTAGGGATGTTTGTTCTTAGTTCTTAAATAATTCAATGATTTTGATCTGCTAAGGGTACATTATTAAACACAAATTTTTCACAAGCATAAGTATGGTTTACGTTCTTTTTCTATCGTAGCACCCTCATTTTGAAATGCCTTGCCTGTAACACTCTGCTCTTCATCTTCACTTTCCTGTTTTAAGATTATTTTGAAGCAATTTTTATTAGAAGACATCATTTGTAAATGTTTTAATTAACTTAATATTATTGTTTTGTTGATGTTTATAATTTGTTGCTGTTTTTATGTTGTCTCAGGGTTGGACCTGAAAAAAGGACTCTTGCCAGTGTCCCTATCCAGTTAACAAATAAATAAAAATAAATGAATGCATGCTTGAAAAAGCTGCCTGAATTGGTCCTCTTTAAAGGGACACTGTCAACCCTTTTTGTATCATATTATTTCTAGTTGAAAACCCACATTTTATTATTGCTGATCTTTTCTAAAACTTATTGAAGTTGTTTGTTGTTTGATTTGCTTCCTTTCTTAGTAAAACTGGAATGTATGAGAATGGTGCAATTATACCCAACCTTGTTTTGCTTCAAATCCTTAATCTCGCTCGCCAGAAAGGCATTCGACTCGCAACGGAGTGAGTGTGTGTGTGGAACAAAGGACTTAATTTTTGGCGCCAATTTCAAACCTGGCCTGCTGTTTCTTTCTGAGTTTCCTCTGTCTGTAGCTGTTGGCAGAGCAATGCTGATAGTTTTTGTAAGCTGCCTGAAACGTGTAATAACATTGAGATATCACAACTTATTCGGGAGCTTTAATTTGATTTATGCTGTAATTCCCTTCATATTATGTTGCTTAGGCAGCTTACACTGTAGTGTCTCAGCCTCTGACCAAGTTCTACAGGGAGCTTTAATTGCCTGACCTGCTCATGGAACAGTAGAAAGACTGCTAAAGGTGCATCTTAAACTAGAACAAGTACAGCTTGACTCCATTTTCAGGGAGCCCTTAAACCTAATTTAATTTGCTTACTTAAGGGGACTGAGTACAGATTCACTTGCTTAAAGGGGGTTGTGTGCTGTTCTAAATCTCCATCTGTAACTTAAATTAGTCGCTTTATCTGCTTCTAGGGGGTTGTGTGCAATTGTAAATCTCCGTTTTAAAAAGCAGCCCTGCACAAATCAATTGTCACTCGGGGTTGTGTGCACATTTAAACTCCGTTGGGCTGTTTGGTTATTTAAACTCTATTTGGGCTGAGTGCACACTTAAACTCTGTTTTGCTTTACCAGATTTACTTAGCAGCCCTTCCCTCCACTCTACCTTATAAATAATAATCCCACTGTGTTCTCTCCACAGCTTCTGGAGTGGTCGTGAGGGCAGCTGTGCTCCAGCCCTCCCCCCGAGTGAGCCGAATTCCCCCACCAAGAAAATACAGGTATGGGGCCCACCAGAGAGGTACTCAACTCACAACAGAGTGAGTGTGTGTGTGGAACAAAGCCCTGCCACTCCCGCCACCACCTTTTGTGGACACAGTGATATATAAGGAATATCACATGCCATTCACAACCTATCAGCCTACTTCCTCATCTGCAGCTTATCAGGTATGGCCACCAGAGGGTGACCCACTGCCTTGGACACTTTTTCTCATCTTTCTCTTTGCCAGAGTTACAGAATTAAATTAAAAGGCAATTCCTTGGGGTAGGGGCGCTGGTGTGCAGCTGATAGCCAGGGTCAATGTATGTTACAAATTGCAGCTAAAGTTTAAATTCTGCTGCCTGTAATATTTGCTTCTGCAGTGTCCATCCTAACCTACACTCTCTCTACATGGACAATACCCCTCTCCCAGTGGCTTAACAGGATGCTGCCCCTGAGTGGCAGCCCAGCTTCCCCAGATCTGGCTGGGGGCATTGCCCAAAACCCTGGACGGCTGGCCATCCCTCCTTCCCTCAAGCCTCCCCCCACCTGGCAATCCACCAAGGGCATAAAAATGGTACATCTGAATATATGCAGTCTCTTACCAAATCTTGCAGAGCTAACAGCCTGAGTGGCTCACTACAACCCGAATATCCTGGGGGTCTCAGAAACCTGGCTAAAGCCCCACATCCTGGACTCTACATGTGCCCTCCATGGCTACAACTTCATTAGGCAAGACAGGCAAGGAAAGAAACATGGGGGTGGTGTGCTCCTCTACTATAGGGTGCACTTAAACCTGTCTGTCATTCTGCATACCCCCCACCTCCTACATCCACTCACTGTGAGTTTCTGCATGCCCTGCTCCTGCTAGGCAACTCAAAGAAGTTACACCTGGTGTGTGCCTACAATCCTCCAATAGGAGGCTTGCTAGGGCTCTCCCACCTCCTTGACAGCCTCGGCTCCAAGGTTGGCACAAATGAGTTACTAATCTTTGGTGACTTCAATCTAAACTGGCAGAGCCACAACACAAAGCAATATGAGCCCTTGCTGTCCGGACTTGCCCTAACCCAACTCATCTCAGATCCCACAAGGCTCTCCCATCTAGGCGATAAAGGATCCCTCATCGACAGGGTGCTGAGCAACAGACCTGACAATATCATCTGCTCTGGGATCATCCCTGACGTCATCTCTGATCAATCTCCTACCTTCTTCACCTGGGGTAGCTCCTCTCCCAAGATCCCCTGGAAAGTGATCCAGATGAGGGACTTCTCCAAATTTAACATTGACATCTACCTTGCTGACCTTTACCATACAGACTGGTCCCGGGTCACAGCCACAAGCAACCCCTCTGTAGCCCTTGACAACTTTATTGCTGTCTTTACTCCACTGCAAAACAAACACGCTCCTCTTACAAAGAGGAGGGTGAGGAGCACTGTCGCAAAATGGCTGCATAGCGGACTATTTTCCCTCATGAAGCAGAGGGACAAATGCTGGTTGAAGTACAAAACCTACCTCATTAGCTCTGACTTCCACGAATATAGACAGCTGAGAAACAAATGCAAAAGAGCCATCCGCTCTGCAAAGAGCGAATACTGTAGATCTGCCTTGCTATCCTTGGCCAGGAACCCGAGGAGTTTCTGGCAAAACATCAAGAACACTGTTGGAGGCTCTGCCAGAGTTCAGGTCACTGATATGCAAATTGGCGGGGTTAGCTGTAACAGCCCCCATACAATTGCCAATGCTTTTAACTCCATGTTCTCTGACCTACCCGCTCCCCCCTCCCAGCCTCCTGACCCAAGGTCTCAAGGTCCCTTGCTCAGAGGTAAAACCACTTGACCTCCTTTCTACCTAAAGGTCGTCTCAGTCACTGAGGCTCAGAAACTCCTCGCTGGTCTCTCCCCTCACACTGGAGCTGGGCATGACAACCTAGAGCCCAAATTGCTCTGCCTGGGGCCTTCTCCCCTGGCCCGGCCTATTGCCACATCTTTAACACCTCCCTAACCTCAGGATCCATCCCTGATGTATGGAAAGTGGCCAGAGTTGTCCCGGTCTTCAGACAAGGGGACCTCAAAACCCTCAACAACTACCGCCCCATTGCAATCCTGTCTGCAGTTAGTAAACTACTTGAGAAGGTGGTTGCCTCACAGCTCACCCACTACCTACAAAGCTATGGCCTACTCACCCCAGCACAACATGGCTTCCGTAAAGGGCACAGTACTACCACTGCCCTTGCTGAGGTCACCTCAGAGATCAGGTCCACCACTGACCAAGGAAAGCTGACAGGTGCCATCTTCATGGACCTCTCAAAAGCATTTGACTTGGTCGACCACTCGTTTCTGTGCTCCACACTCCTGTCCCTTGGCCTCGCCCCCCCCGGCTCAGGCCTGATTCTCTAACTACCTCTCTGGGAGACAACAATACACTAGATTCAGTCAAGCCCTCTCTGATCCCTCTCCTGTGAATTGTGGGGTCCCCCAGGGATCTGTTCTTGGGCCGCTCCTGTTTTCCCTTTACATAAATGAGCTGCCCTTGGTCCTAGTCCATGGGCACCCCACCCTGTACGCAGACGACCTCATCATCCTCACCAGCTCCCAGGACATCAAAGACATCAACAGCAGGTTGAACTCAGACTTCACTCAAATCCAAACCTGGCTAAAGGGCCACAAGCTTGCTATCAACCTACAAAAGACTCAGGCCATGCTCTTTGGCTCTCTGGCCAAAACAAAAACCTGCCCTGCTCTACTAAAAATCTCGGGAGCTGATGGTTACCTCATGCAGGTTGTGGACTCAGTCAAGAACCTGGGGGTAACCCTGGACCCGAAACTTGACCTCTCCCTGCACATTCACAATGTTTGCAAGGCTGCAAATTGCAAAATGGGTCTAGCATACAGAGCAAAAAGGTATCTAACCCCGGCTGCACGACTCGCCCTGGCCAAGGGAGTCCTCCTGCCCTCACTCTGCTATGGGCTTGTCTCCTTTGCCCCATCCCAAAAACCAGTCTCTCAAAATGGGACACCACCTACAACAATGTGTGTCGCTTTGCACTTTCTGGTCCCCGCCTCATGCACCACTGTGAGTTATACACCAGGCTTGAGTGGCTCCCATCAGAAAAACATCGCACCTTTGTCCTCGGCAGCTTCATCGACAACATCATCAGAACTGCCACACCTCCGGCACTCACTCTGTCCCTCAAATGAGCTACCCCCTCCTACTATTTAAGATCCTGTGGCTCTATTGTTCTCCAGGTTCCCAAAACCCGTACACAAATGGGTGATCGGGCCTTTGCTGTCTTTGCGCCCAGATTGTGGAACTCCCTCCCAGTAAACACTCGCTCCTCCCCCTCCCACTCCTGTTTCAAATCCTCCCTGGGGTTTCCTCAAACTGGCATCCTCCTGTCTCTGCACTTAAGGGGCCCCCCAGTCCAAGCTGTCCAGCTGAGGCGATTCTAACCCAGCAATTACTGTGTGAGGAGATGAGTCTCCTGGTACTGAATGCACTCAATCCGCTGGCTAAACCTGCTGCTATCGGCTGTCTTTCCTGGAAAGGTGTTCTGTTCTTGCCTTTCTGTACATATTATGTGAATATTCTGTACTGTCCCTGAGCTTCTGGGCTCCAGCCCACTAATATGTATTTGTGATGTTCTATATATTGACTGCTGTCAAACGCCTGTACCATACTGTTTCAAATGTGATGTATACTGTCAAACTGTTCTCATCTGTACCTTGTAACCTCCCGGGTCGCTCCTGAAAATAGGCACTTGGCTGTCTAGTGTGCTTACCTGGTAAACAAAAGCAAATAAATAAATAAATAAAATAAAATCTATTCTTACTGCATACATCCTGAACATAAGGAACACCTAAAAAGAGTGTAGCCATTCACGATGAATAGTCTCCTCTTCCACAGCATTACAAGTTGCTAGATTGTATTAGGGGTGTTACTAAGTCCAGGAAAGATGTAGTGGAAATTGATCAAAGGATGTAAACAAACATGTTGTTGTGTGGTAAGACCAGTGAGGTGGGCAGTCAGTGTTTTTTTTTCAATTTTAAAAGAAAAAAAGGAATCAAAATCAAACTACCAGCTACATCAGCAGTCTCTACAGAATGTGGACAATCATAGCATATGTTTTTTTTAATCTAGGAAAAATCTGAGGCTTAATGGGGTTGACAGTGTCTCTTTAAAGCATGTGTGTGTGTGTGTGTGTGTGTGTGTGTGGTTTGGAGTGATGAGAAACACAATTTGGATATACTGTATCTTCTCTCCTAGCATCATTTTATGGACCCAAATATTAATTATGCTTCCTGCAATCCTGCAAACTGTCTTCTCAGTTTGCACATACCCAGTGATCTAAATGTCCGTTATCATGGTATATTTTTTCAGCTGGACAGTCACCTAAACTGGAATAAAGGGACCTCAGTTTAATGCCTTCTACTAAGTGCTGCACTAGGGTCACTATTGTGTACTAGCTGGGAGACGGGGATGGAGCCACTATTTACACTGGAGTGATCTACAGATCTCCAGTACAAAGGGAGGAATTACATAAGGTATTAGTGGAAGCCATTGGCAAGATGGCAGAAAAGGGGGAGGTGCTTCTGGCAGGGGATTCAACCTGCTGGATGTATATTGAAGCCTCTCTGTAGCAGCTTCAACTAGAAGCAGGCATATCCTGGACTGTCTGCATGGGGCACTCCTCAGGCAACTAGTCAGTGAAGCCATTCATGGTGGGGCATTACTGAACCTGGTACTCACTAACAGGGACAGTGTTACAGACTTCAAGGTGGGGGGCTACCTGGGAACCAGTGTTCACTGTACGGTGTGGTTAAATATAAAGATAGCTGCAGAATTAAACCACACAAAAGCAACAGTCCTGGACTTCAGGAGGGCAGATTTTATAAAGATGGGTGAATACATTAGGGATGACCTGGCAGGGAGGATGGACTGGGTGGGGTGGAGGAACAGTGGATGAAGCTAAAAGGGAGCATAGTAAAGGTGAAAAACCTCTGCATCAAACAAGTGAGCAAAACCAAGAGGGAAAAAGAGACCACTATGGTTCTCAAAAGAGGTGGTTGAAAAGGTGAAGGATAAAAGCGTAGCATTTAGAAGGTATAAGGCAATGTAGAGGAAGCAGGACAGGGAGGCATGTCAGGGGAAACAAAGGGAAGCAGAGAAAGCAGTAAGGAGTGCAAAAGCACAAACTGAAGAGGGAATAGCCAAGGAGATAAGAAAAGGGGCCAAGACATTTTTTAGGCGTATAAGTGAAAAGAGGACCAGAGGCAGGATTATAAGATTAAAAAGGGAAGGGGGACTATGCAGAAGAGGATCAGGAAAAGGCAGACACCCTGAACTAATACTGGAAAGGGGGGATTGTGCAGAGGGGGGCCAGGAAAAGGCAGACATCCTGAACAAATACTTTTGTTCAGTGTTCACACAGGAAGGAGAAGGGGAGGAGCCACAAAAAAAGTAAGAAAAGCTTTGGAGTGAGGGAGGTGGAGACCAGTTCTTTTTTGGAGGAGAGAGTCCTGAAGGGACTCACTAATCTGAAGGTGGACAGAGCAATGGAGCCAGATGGGGTGCATCCAGTGGTATTGAGGAGCTCAGGGAGGTACTTGCTGCACCTCTAACAGTTCTATTAAACAGCTCACTGGAAAGAGGAGTGGTTCCTGAGGACTGGAGGAGAACAGATGTCATCCCACTACACAAATGTGATAACAAAGAGGAGGCTCACAATTATAGACCAGTCAGACTGGCATCAGTGGTTGGAAAGTTAATGGAATCACAGCTGAAGGAAGGGATTGTGGAATATTTTGGATCCAGTGGGTCACAAGACCCAAGGCAGCATGGGTTCACAGGGGAGAGGTCACGTCAAATGAATCTGATAGACTTCTTTGACTGGGTGACAAAGGAATTAGAATTTAGATCAGTGCAGAGCAGTGAACGTAGCCTATCTACATTTCATTAAGTCTTCCAACATCATTCCACATTTGAGACTAGTAAGCAAGCTGAGTAACTTACAAGTGGGTCCAAAAGTGGTAAACTGGATAAGAACTTGGTTAGGGGATAGGTGACAGAGGGTTGGTGGTAAACAGAGTTCACTCCAAGGAAGGGAGGGTGACTAGCAGGTTGCCTCAAGTATAAGTGCTGGGACCAGTTCTCTCTAATGTCTTTGTAAGTGACATTACAGAAGAGGTGGAATGGAAGGGCTGCCTCTTTACATATGGCACCAAAATCTGCAATAGGGTGGAATCTCCAGGGGTGTGTGTGTATGAAAAGGAAGACCTAAGAAAACTAGAGGCGTGGTTAAGAGCATGGCAGCTGGGTTTCAATGTGAAAAAGTGCAGAATAATGCACTAAGGGCATGGAAACTCAGGGGCAGAGTACAGAATGGGTGGAGTGGTATTGAAAACTACCAAGCATAAAAGAGACCTGGGCCTAATATTCAAATATGTGCAGTAGCACAGCACAAAGGTTTGCACTGCACTTGCTGTTGCATGCAATCCTGATGATGCTATGTTCAGTCAGATAGTGCACCGGCGCTATCCAACTGAATACAGGGTCATGTCGATGCAGCACTAAGTTAAGTAGCACTGCCCTGGCATGGATCTAGGCTATATGCAACTCATAGGGAATTGTGTTCCCAGACCTGATAGCGCTGGGATCCATAGCATGATATTCTGCCCACACCACGCAAATGAGCAAATTGGGCATGCAAGTTCTAAGGGGCCATATGCATGCCCATTATGGGCTCATATGCATGGGAAACAGTGACAGGTTTGTGCCCCTCCTGTGGCCAGCCATCACATCAGGCATGGTGGTGATCACCTCCCCACCCAAATCATCCATCACCCTAAAAGTCGTCATCCCCTGGTACCACTCCACTAACAAAAAGACAATTTTCCCTTCCCTTCCCTTTAATTGTTATAGTAGTACTGTCACTTTAAATGCTTCCTTTTTTACACTGCTGATCACCTGTATGTTACTTCCCTCTGATGATGCAGTGAGCAAAACCAGTCAGGGATACACGTAGTGATCCTTGCTGTGATGGACGATTTGTTATTTTAATTTTGAATAAAGTCTATTTTTGTTAGTGGAGTGATGCCAGTGTTTGCTCTCTTGTTCACACCAGGGTAATCTATGTTACTATGGTGGTGGCCAATCAGAGGGTCAGGAGGAGGGTGGTGGTGCCAATAGACACTAGGGATTTCCATAGTAATGTGGCAGCAGGCGATTGGAGGTTGGGGGTGCCACTAGACACAATGGAGAAGAACTGGATGGGAGATTGTAGGGCAAAGGGTGCCACTAGACACCAGGGTAGCCATCAGTTCCACAACTGGGGTTCAGGGTGTGGCTACAGTACCACTGCATACCACAGGGTCTTGCGTCCCATTAAGTCAGAATTTGTAAAGGTGGTAACTTGCACCTATTCAGGTGGCATTTACCACATTTGCAAACCTCTGAATTTGTTCATGCATGCAGGGAACAACCCACTTATTTGCATAAGGGCAGCAGTAAATTAGCACTGGTGCATTAACAGGTTTTGCCTGCATTGTGTGGATGTCTGAATATAGACCCCACCCACAAATCTGGTGCAAAGCACAGTGCAGGCAAACATTCCTTAGTGCCCAGGCATGTTTTGAATATATGGCCCTTGGGGGTAAGCACATCTGATGACCTAAAGGTGGCAGGCAGTGTGACAAGGCAGTCGGGAGGGCTAGAGGTATGCTGGAGCACTTTGAAACATGGAAACATATAAGCTGATGGCAGAAGGAGACCGCTAGGTCCATCTAGTCTGCCCATTTGTTTTAGACCTATTTTGACACTCTAGTTGCCCTTTGTAGTCAGGGCTCCCTTGTGTCTATCCCATGCATTCTTGAATCCCCCCACAGTGCTGACCCCCACAACCTCTTGGGGCAGGCTGTTCCAGGCATCCACTACTCTTTCTGTGAAGAAAACACTTCCTGGTGTTGGTAGAGAACCTCCAGCCTTGCAGCCTGAAGTCATGTCCCTTGGTCCTGGAACCCTTCTTGAAGTGAAAAAGTTCCTGTGCCTGTACCTTGTTGATGCCTTTTATGTACTTGAATATTTCAATCATGTTCCCTCTCTCTCTCTCTTCTCTGCTCCAGGGAGTACATATTCAGTTCCCTAAGTATTTCATCGTAGGACATGTACTGCAGACCCTGAATCATTTTTGTCACCTTTCTGTACTGTTACTGACAATGTCCTTCCTGAGGTGAGTCCTCCAGAACTGGACTCCATATTCCAGGTGAGGCCTGACCAGTGATCTATACATAAGAGGGTTATCACCAGCAGAAAGAGGGAGGAAGTATTGCCTCTGTATTGATCACTGATAAGACACCACCTAGAGTACTGTGTCCAGTTCTGGAGACCACATCTCCAGAAGGACATAGACAGTGAGGAGGCAGTTCAGAGGAGGGCAACTAAAATGGTGCAGGGTCTGCATCAAAAGCCCTATGAGGAGAGACTAAAGGACCACAATATGTATACCCTGGAAAAGTGAAGGGAAGGGCAAGATGATAGAGACCTTTAAATACCTTGCAGGGGTAAATAAAGTACAGCAGGGAAATATTTATCAGAAAAAGGAGCTCAAGAACAAGGGGACATGCTATGAAGCTGGAGGGGTAGATTCAGAAGAGGTGTGAGAAAGTACTTCTTTACAGAAAGAGTGGTAGATTCCTGGAATAGCCTTCCAGCAGAGATGGTGGCGGTCAAAAACAGTGGTGGTATTCAATAATGCATGGGATAAGCACAAGGGAATCATCGGGGAAAGAACTGTAGATCAAGTACAGCCTGCAGCAATAATGTAGGAAGGGAAAAAGTGGGCAAACTTGGTAGGCCAAGTGGTCCTTATTTTCCATCAAATTCTGTGTTTCTATGCTTCTGGTGTGGAACTATAACTCACAACCTGTGGGGCCCCAGAGGCTCTCATGCAGCCTGATGAACCAGCAATAGTGGGATATTTGTCCAGTATGCAACTGCTGCTGCTTTATCATTCTGTTCTGTACATGTGTGCAGCGATATATCATACCATCTAGTTGAGTTGTTTCCTAGTTAAATATTTTACAATAATTATAATGAAATGTTTCTACTCTTGATCATGTATTTCTGATGTGTTTACTTTGTTTGATCAATAGATATGCAGTATATTTGAAACATTTGTTGTTCCTTAATTTTGTCTATAGTGAGAGTGAGGGAGAGTGAGAGAGAGAGAGAGAGAGAGAGAGATCTGTAAAAGTGCTGAGAAAGTTTATTTTTTCTGTGGCTGCTTGTTTTATCTACTGATCACTCTGCTAACATAAAAGTGGCAAAGCGACAGGTAAGTACCTCAGGAAAGTTGACAAGCCTTAATAATCCACTATAATTCCAGTCCAGTCATTACTAGCATTGTAAACCATGGTATACCATCACGACAATGACACCTAAACAGCAAAGAACATTACTATAACAGAAATCGGCAGGTCGCTGTAATGGTCCCAGCTGTACACTGGCACTGAGTCTCTCAGTATTTTGCCCCTCCTGAAACAACTGACTAGGAGTTGGTTATCTTAATAGTGGGGTGTGTGGGGCAGAGACCCCAACATGGGGGATTCGGGGGTGGAGCACCCCATAAAAAACACAATGTCATACCGACGGCACAATGTAGACAGTCAGCATTGTGCCTGTCAATGTGATGGATGTCGACGACTTTGTTATCGCTGAGGTGTGGTAGAACCATAAACCGTGCAGTTCACATACAGTCATTTCATACACTACTTCTACCTGCATGCATTGATTGACATGGCATGGACCCCAGTATAATATACACCTCCAAAAAAGGCTACCTGCATAATGCTAATTAAAATTCACTAAAAAGAAAACTGACCGTTGGTGTTGAGATCAACATTTTATATATTCAGTTCTTGAAGCAGAAGACAGTAGTAAATTGAATTGGTTAGAGAATGCTGGACTGAGGTTAAAGCACAGGCTTGGTAGTGCATGAGGAGACCCAGGCACAAACCTCACTAGAGCCACTTCTTTGTGGCATACCCTTGATCAAGTCAATTGGCCTCCTTGTGCTCAACAAAGCTGCATATTGAGGAATCAAGCAGGGCCCATATGGAAATAAGATTCTGCATCACAGCTAGGTCATCATGGTTAAATAAATTGTAACAAAAAAAGAATAAATAATGATCATCATAGATTGGCTAATAATGGTAAATGAACTAATGTCCATAGCCCTAATCAATGTAATCAAAAATCAAAGGCATGATGTTTCATGCCCTGCTATTCCCCACTAGAGGAACACAGTGATGTCAGTGTGGGTCTAGCCATTACTGTATGTCAAAATTCAAAATTTCACCTGAAAAACTGTCAAAGCAAGGCTATGGGGCATAGGTTTCAATGTTCCCAATTTATAATGAGTGTCCCTTATTTTAAAACTAAAAATTGCTCCATCACATGAGTAAGTGCTGAACCACATTGAGAAGGTCATGTCTTACATTGCAAACTCTGCATTTAAGGTGTGAATTCAGCTACATCAAAATTAAACTTTGCAGAAACAGAATTCATTTCATTACATTTGGTAACCAGGTAAGCATGCTGGAACAAATGTTCCTTTTTCAGAAACGACCTAGGGTCAGTACAAAAAATGAAAAACTCTAGCTTAATGATGTGTCTTACATTTCCCACATTTTGGATATCCATAGCCCAGCTTTGGTGACCAAAATTTGAGATTATGGTGATTACATTTCTCCACATTCAATACTGTAGTGCATAACTCATGCACGTGTCTGTCACACACACACACACACACACACCATGCAGTATCATATACCGTATTTGAACTTAAAGAAATGCAATCCCCATAAATGGGGGGTATTCTGGCAAAGGTCTGTACAATACAACATCTAATTTAAGGTGATGGTCCACAAATGGCAATGCCTTGGGTTAACATAGAAACAACAACAATGATGGCAGAAAATGACCACTGGTCCATCCAGTTTGCCCATAAACCCTAAAAAAAATCTGGGAACTGTTGTCCATGCAGGGTTCTAACCCACACTATCCCCTCCATGCTGCCCGTCCTACCACTATCACCCTGAGAAACCACTAAGCCCTTTACTTTATCCCAGCCATGTTTGAAAACATTGATAGCTTTGGCACCCACCACATCAGTTGGCAGTTTGTTCTATGGCTCCCTCACTCATTCTGTAAAATTAAACTTTCTCACTTCCTCTTGAATCTCCACCCTTATCAGTTTGCACTCATGCCCCCGTGTTCTTGATCTGCTGCTTATGTTAAATAACTCCCTAGTCCCAGTGTGAGTGCTCCCAGGCCGCCCCTGAAAACAGGCACTTGTGCCTAGTGGGCCTTACCCCGTTACCAATGACTAAAATAAAAAGAAAAAATAGTTCCTTGCTGTTTACCTTGTTACTCTTTTCAGGGACTTGAAGGCCTCTATCAACTCCCCCATCTCTCGTCTGGCCTTCAGTGTTCATGTTCGGTGCCTTGAGCTGATCCTCGTAAGGTCTGCTCTGATGGTACTAGATCATTTTGTCACCCTGTGTTGCACTGTCTCCAGCCTGTCCTTATCTTTGCTTAGATGAGGACTCTGGATCTGGGCACAATACTCCAGATGGATCCTCACCAGTGATCTATAGAGTGGTAGTAATACCGTCTTCCTTCTGCTGTCAGTACCCTTTACTATACACCCCATCAACCTGTTTGCCTTACTGTAGGCCTTGTTACACTCATTTGATTGTTACAGGGAGTCACTGAGATGACCCCTAGGTCTCTTTGCTCAGAGGCAGTGTACAACATTACCCCCCCCATCTAGTACTCTGTCCTCTGGTTCTTGGTCATTATGTGCATCACCTTGCAGTTTCTGGCATTGAATTTCAATTGCCAAACCTTTGACCACCTTTCTGACTTTTGCAAGTCTCTCTGTATCTCCCTAACCCCCTCCTCACCACCACAGAGCTTAGTGTCATATGCAAAGAGACACATCTTGCACTGAATTCCTTCTCCCATGTCGCTAATGGACATATTGAAAAAAGACTGGATTCTGGACCGATCCTTGTGGTAACCCACTGGTGACCTCCCTTTCCTGATTTGACTCCTTTAACCACAACCCTCTGCTGTCTCCCTTCCAACCAATTTTTCATCCATCTAACTATTCATCGGGATAACGAAAGAACAGGATTCTGCACACTTTCATACTGTCTGCAGGCATTTTTGTTAGACACCCACAAGGTTGACCCATTTAAAATGTAAATTAATTCTAGATAATAAACGCTCTCTCTCTCTCTCTCTCTCCTCTCTCATCATATCACTGGGCATCCTCCAACTTTTCTTGATAAAAATGAAAAAACTAACTAGACGCATAGATACGCATTATACACTTACTGCCTTAAAATGAAATTGCCACAAAAATAATAAAACAATGTACAGCACTTAAAGCTGGTATAATCCCTAAGTATGTGTGTCCTTGCATGTCCTAAAAGTGGGTATAATCCTGTTTTATTTGTGACCATTTGTCCTTTGTATAATGCCATTGTATTTGTGTCCATGAACTCAGATCTGAATCAGATTTCAGTCCTTTTCATGATGGTTGTACTTGTCAGCATGACTATGTGTGTGGGAGAGGAGGGATATGTGTGTGGTGGGGTGGGTGGTAGTTGATCATCATGGGATAGATTATGCCACCCAGCCTTCCCTCCCACAGCCAGTCAAGGAGGCATCACCTGCAGAGGTTTCCACAAATGCGAGCCTTACATAAAATAAACTTTCAGGTCATTGGGAAATGAAAGAATAGGTCTGTCTGGTTCAGAAGATAAACTCATCTTTTCTCCCACTCAAAGTGCCTGAAAAGCTTTGATAAACAGTGCTAGTCAAGATCAGGTAATGGGTGACTCCATCAGGAAAAACCAATAAATCCTATTACTTTACTGATCACTCCAAGGGCTCCCAGCCTCCTGAGGGCATATAATGTTGGAAAGCTGTGTGTGCAAAAGAGACAGTTCTATATATTTCCCTCCTTTGTACAGCTTAATAAAGAGATACATAAACATATTACATGCCAATGCTGGAAAACTGTGTGTGCGAAGAGGGGTGGGCAGTAGGCATCCAGCCACAGATAGGTAACAGTAAAACAGCTTGGAAGGATTTGCCCTTTAACTGAAATGGCAGCCTCTTCTCATGAATAAGGATGCCAACTACTTGACTGGCTTGAGAACATTCCACAAGAGACAGTTCCACATATTTCACGCCTTTGCACAGCTTTATAAAGAGATACATAAACACATTACATGCCAAAGTCAGTTTCATAGAAGCAGGAAGCAATGCACAATTCTGGAACAGACTGGCCAGCCTGGAACATAGAATGTCATAGAAACTTAGATATTGATGGCAGAAAAGGCCCAATGACCATCAAGTCTGCCCAGTACCTGCCTATATCCACACCCAGCATAATGCTGGACCAGAGCTTACCTACAGATGGCCCTGGCTGTCTTGGGACAGCCCTTCCAACAGTCCACCCATTTCCCTCCTCGATTGCTCACCCTCCCTCCATATAAGTGAGTCTATAAGTCCCCTGTCAAAGGCAAAGATGGGGCAACCTGACAGAATTGTGCTCAGGCCAAAGACCACTGTGACAAGAGAAGAAAAACAGTCATTTTATATTTAACCTATAATCAAAGTGAATTTTATAATGTCAGTGACCTTTCAGTGCTAATCTAAAGTTGGAGGGTAAAACATTTATCTCAGATAATAAGTGATGCACAGTGAATATCCTTCTGAGATCCAGAAAAAGCAGAGGAAACACTGTGTGTGCTTCAAGATAGCCAACTTTAAAAAAAAGAACATTTATTTGCCTATTGTACTTAGCTATGATTAAATATTTGGTTTTAATCAGAGCCTTGCTTCAAATAGAAGAGGACTTGATTGCACCCTAGTGGTAAAAGCATATATAATTTGTCTGCCCAGGAGACCTCTACTGTAGGTTCAAATTACATGACAGTTATTTACTCACTGGACTTTAATCTACCAGTAGTTACGATGTTAAACTGCTTAGTGCTTTATTCCCTCCCAGGTATAAAACTGAATAAATGCAAAACCCCACTGAAATTAAAATATTCCATCTCCGTTGGGCTATCTAGGATAATAAAAGAAATACACAGCTAGGAGCTGAATCAATCAGAGGTCAAGTAAAGTTTCAGGACCACATAGTGCCTCTGCTGGGATCTGAACCTGAATCTCAGCTTTGTTCTAAGCATGAGACCAAGAGTTTTTAATTGATTTTGCTTCTGTACTAATCTCTTGTACCCTGTGAATACTGTATATACATCTTATAAGTATGTGACTCTGTATTTTATAGGTGAGCAGTAGCACCCCTATAGTTAGGGTTGAGTAGGGTGTTTAATGTTAAACCCCAACTTTGCACCTTAATAGCTTTGGCAATGTTTGAATAAATTTACTGAAATTTGTATGTGTCATCTAGGAGGCATGTTCTAAATCTGTGAAAAGTTTTGTGATGGCAGCTTGTGCAGTTTCTGAGATCTGCATATATCATTTTCCTGTAGATGTCTAATTTTTTTCCCTGTACTTAACAGGGGATTTGGGCTTGCACTCAAGTACAGCCTACATGGATCGGAATTTTTTCCTGAAACATTCCGGGTAGAAACATGGTGTGGCAAGGTAGTACCTTTGGAAGGTTTTATGAAAAAATATTAAAGGGTTCAAGTTATAAGGATTTAAAGTTTTGTGTTTTTCTGTTTTGAGCATACTCATTAGGGTTTTGGGGATAATATTCTAATAAAACACTAACAATTCCGCAGACCATTTTTGGTTTCTCACCACTTGCTTCTCACAGCACCAAAAATTGTTTTGGTGCTGTGAAAGGCACTATCTTGTTTTTTTTTTTCTCATGGACTAAAAAAACATGTAAAATACATAAAACTATCGTAATTTGGGATGGCAGTATAGCCTAGAGGTTAGTTGAACGAGGTGTGAATGAGCTTGATACATCCAGCAGCCCAGACCTGAGTTTGATTCTCACAACCTCCACTTGCATACTGTGTGACTCTGAGCAAGTCACTTAACCACCCAGTGCTCCCAGGTTGCCCCTGAAAAGAGACATTTGTGCCTAGTGGGCCTTACCTGGTTACCAAAGACTAAATAAAAATGAATAAATTTAAAAAACAAACACCAGAACATAGCTAAATGAGACCCATTTTGCTAGATTCTGATGTTTGCTTTTTAAAATAATGGTCAGAAATACCTTTTCTGGGTACCCCAAAATCCAGTGTGCCAGTTTAGTGAGAGGAGCCATTTACCTGCATTCTCTGCATGAGAACAGTAGGGCTTTCTTGAATGCTGAAGCCACAGCTGAAAATCGTGCTGCGTGCTTCAGCTGGGGCAATGATCTGACGATCCCCTCTTTTCTCTCTCTCTCTCTCTCTCTCTCTCTCTGTCTCCTGTTTAAAGGAAGACTGTCAGAAGACCGAGTTCTTTTTTTAGACAGAGTCAATAAAGATTTTTATACAGAACTGCTCTGCATTGTATTTATTAAGTTCGGTTTATTTTTAAACAAAAATAAGCTACTGTTTTTTTTATTTTTTAAAGTGGGTCACCCTGCACAGGCACCGTAGCACAAGTGCATGCTCATCCCTGGATCTAATAAAGCCACTCAGAGGTTGTGAGGCACAAGTTATTTATTTATTTATTTATTGAAAGTGTCTCACCAGGAAAGGCACGCTGAGCAACAAGCTACTCGTCTCCCGGTGCGACCTGGGGGGGGGAATAGGGGGACAGGATAACTCGAAGGTTATCAAGTGAGATACAATTAACATAACATTCAGCAAGAGGAGGATTACATTCAGTACAACTTACATGGGTTGCCATAGGCACAAATACCACCTAGGTAAAAACATTTGGTACAATTAATACGAGGAAACAGAAGGGGGACAGGACAGAAGACGAGACAAATAAGTGCATGAGTTGATGCAATAGGCCAGCATCCAAAGCATTAGCTAGGTGCTGCTGGTCAGGCAATCGGAGGGGGATAGGGGGACTTGGGTGGATGTGAGCAGGTATCACGAGCAGGAACAATTTACCATGAGGTAATTTGCAAGGGCAGCTGATAGGGAGTGGGCAGAGGAAGAGTGGTGGATTTGGGGGGGGATCTTATTCCAGAGTAGAGGGAAGTGGTATGAGAATGCTGCTTGGTTGGAGGAGGTCCTCCGCCAAGGGATCAACAGTTAGGCGGTAGTCAAGAGATCTAAGGGTGTGGGTGGGGGTGGGGGTGAGGCAAGTAAGTCTGTAAGGTAGCATGGGAGGGCACCAAGCCAGAATTTTGAGACAAATTTTGAGCAGTGCTGTAAGCGGCAATTTTCAAGGGATGTGAAGCTGAGAGATCTGTAGAGGTTACAGTGATGGGTGCGGGAGGGGACATTGAGGCAAAGTGGCAGGAAGCATGGAACAGGGGGTTTAGTTTGGATAGGGTAGACTTGGGCGCGGCACTGTAGACTATGTCGCAGTAGTCAAAAGAGGGAAATATAATCTTCTGGACTAGATCACGCCTCACGGGGAGTGGGAGGCTACTACAATTCCTGTAGACAGCACCGAGCATGGGACGCAGTTTTTTCAGTAAGGCATCGGCATGGTCAGAGAAGGATAAATGACGGTCGAGCCAAACGCCCAAGTACCGAAAGGTACTTACTTCATCAATGGTTGTCCCATCCAGGGTGCAGTAGGAGTGGAGGGAGTGGAGCCTGGACAGACGTTGCCTCGTGCCAAAGGTCATAGTGACCTTTTTTTTTCATTAAGAGAGAGCTGGTGGGAGCTGAACCAGAGCTGAACTTTGTTGAAATCCGCCTGAAGGGTCATTTTGACTTCTTCAGGGAGGCCCGTGGAGAACAAGACAGCATCATCATACATTTGGATGGATGCAGATGAGCAGAGTATGAGCAGGTCATTAAGTAGAATGGAGAACAGAATGGGTCCAAGTACTGACCCTAGGGACTCCGGTAGTCCTGGGGAGGGGGGGTGATGAGGCATCAGCTATTTTGACTGATTGCGTTCACCCTGTGAGGTAGGCGCTGAACCAGTTGGTGGCGGAAGCAGAGAGGCCTGATTCAGAGAGGCATGATAACAATAAGGGGTGGGAGACCATGTCGAATGCTTTAGCAAGGTCAATGAAGATGGCCGAGGTAAACTGCCCTCTATCCATTCCAGAGAGGATGGAGTCTGTGAGCCTTAACAAGGAGGAGGCAGTACAGTGCCTCTTCCTGAATCCTGACTGGAAGGGCATAAAGAAATTTGAGTTCATGAAGAAGGAGGTAAGTTGTGTGAGTACAAGGTGTTCTTGAAGTTTTGCAAGACTTGGGAGGAGAGAGCTAGGGCGGTAATTAGAAGTGGAGGTGGGGGCACCCCCTTTGGGGAGGGGGATGACAACGGTATGTTTCCAGTTTTGGGGGACAGCTGAGGTGGAAAAAAATAGGTTTAGGAGGTTTGCAAGCAGGGTTGCTATGGCGGGGGTGGATAGGTAGAGGAGTTTTGGGTCCAGACCATCGGGAGATTTGCCTTTCGATGGGTTGAGAGTAAGCAGAGCATCTAGGGCTTCAGCAGGTGTGATGTGTTTGAAGGAGAAGGTGTTAGGCCCAAGTGTTTTCTTAGCTCATGTAGTGCGACCTTGGGGTGTGTGGGTTGGCAGGGATGAGAGGAGGGATGCAGCACATGTTGTGAAGTATATGTGAATTCAGCGGCAACTGAGTAGGGATCCGAGTGAAGAGTGTTGTTGACAAGCAGGAGAGGGGCGGGGTTTGTGGTAGGAGGGGAGAAGAGGGAATGAATGACCTTCCAGAATTTGGATGGGCTATTTAGGTTTGATTGCAGGGAGGAGGTAAAGTACTCTGCTTTAGCTAGGCGAGTTTCTTTGGTGCACTTGTTGCACAGCATGCAGTATGTGGAGAAGTCTTGAGGGAGGCGAGAAGATTTGTGAGTTCTCCATGCTTTGCCATGGGAGTTTTGATATTCTATGAGTTCTTGGGTGATCCATGGCAGGTGGGTGCCGCGTACCCTTGTGCGACGTTAGTTGCGGGCTTGGCTGCTGGAAACATCATATGTGGACATACTTACTTTCAAATGTCACTGTCACTGCATGTCAGTGAGACATTCCGTCCTGAGGTTTTCCTGTCTTGAATAGTATTAAAGATTCAGAGGTGAGGACAGAATGGGCATTGAAATATTATAATCCTATGCATTTACTGCATCTTTGAATGCTGCTTCTGTTTTTTCTAGTTCAAATCACATCTGGCTGGTGCCTCAAACCTCTGAGTGGATCCATTAGATACAGTGATGAGCACACACTAATGACACAGTTCCATTTTTTGAGTGACCCACTCTGAAACACATTTCATAAAAAGGACAAACAGCAGCTTATTTTTTTTTTAAATAAACAAGAGGGTTATGAATGGGGGGATTTAAAAACACACTATTTCTGTCTGTGTCATGTCTGGTTAATATTATAAAATGAAATTACAGGACACAGTAAATACATGGTTTCAAAAGTTAAAAAGTGATCACACTACTAGTATGAAATGTATAATGCACCTTGTGATGAGAATGCAAAAAGATGCATGCTGGAAACCGGCACATGTCAGCTACATTAACATGCCTGTAATTTGTAGATGAAACAACCATCTCAGATTTGTGCACAAAACCAGAATGACAAAAAATAAACTCCTACTCATTACAGGAATTTGTGAAAATGCCATTCAGTATTTTATTCTGCCATAAAGAACCTCAGCATGAATAGCTTGGCGCTTTGCATCGTAAGCGTGACAACTTCATCAGTGAAGTGCCAGGATATTCGTGATGAGGTTCTTTATTGCTGAATAAACTACTGGATGGCTTTTTTTCACAAATTACTGAGATATTAAGTTTTTTTTCACATTAGTGCTGTTGTTTATGTTTTACGCATTGAGTCTATGGCCCGTTCACACTACAACTTCAGTAAGAAGAAATGTTTTTTAAAACGAATTAAGCCTTACAGTGCTTCAGCGCTCGCACTGTCCAATCGATTTTTGGAACCGTTTCGAATGAATCGTGCTGTTTAGTTCAGACTTCTGCATTATACTGGGTCAGTGTGGCATGGTGCGCAAGCATGTTTCAGCCAAACTGCTTACCAGCATGCAATGCGCCTGGCACAGGGCAGGGACAACATGGATCCACCGAACATGGAATCACATTCACACTGTGAGTAAAAACAATTTCCTCACTCAAACATTTTAATGAACCATGCAATAGCCTAGGTCTGATCAGGGTTTTAGCACAGTTCATTAAAACGTGTCCCAAAGTGAGTTAGATGTGGACACAAAAGGTGCTGCACAGATCTGAAACGATTCAATGTCCCAGAACCATTTCAGACTGCCCAGTGTGAACGGGGCCTATTTGGCTAGCACCCGCTCAGCTCAGTCTCGTGAGTACACTGTATCGGTGTTTCTGCTCATTACAGTACCTCAGACTAAGACATATCACAGAAAAGTGAATGATCTGACAACTCCAATGGAAAACCAACTACTCAATGCAAAAAAGGATTATTCAGTGTAAATGTCCTTCTCTTTAGATGTAAACACACATCATCCTGTCTACCAACTGTAGTAACACCTGACCTTGTGGAAAAATATTCTAATGCTGTGGTACACTTGCCTGCATAATCTTTCTCCAAATGTGTTGTATGCACTATCTGCCTTATTCATGCTTCAGTTATCGTGTGGACAGCTGTAAAACTATGGTTCCCAGTGTTATCTTGCATGCATTTTTTTTGTTCCTTCCATCACTGGATCCAAGATGTTTTCTATCCTTTGTATTTGCATACTAACAGACACAAGTGTAGTTAGTTTCATTGAAGGTATTTCTCTGTGCATCATGGAAGTTTAATTAAAGACCAATAGAGCAACAAACAAAAAACAAACACCAGAATAAGTGCAATGTTCTACATATAGAAGACCCATGTTGATTTCAATCCTACCACTGGCAAACATTCTCCAACTGTATACAGCTTATTCCTGATATCCAAATAAATTTAAGTGCAATCACTTGCAAACTTTGTCACTACTGATGCATTTATTGAATAGTTGATGTATTTTTATGGGGGCTCAAAAACTACATTAAATGTTTACACTACATATCCCAGTTGATTCTACCCACAATCAAGATGGTGGTGAATTGGGGTGGGGGGGGGTTTATAAACACGCTGGGCAGGATCCACAAAGCTTCCAGAAGGTGCAAAACCTTCCCTAAGTCCCCAAAACTGTTGTAGCTATGGAAAAACAGGGGAGATTGCACTAATTGCTATTCACAAAACCCTCCGCAGCTGTGGAAAAAACATTATGGACTGTGGAGAAACGTGCAGCTGCAGAAGTCCCTGAGGAAAAAAAGGTGTGAGACAGGTAAGGCACAGCTACTGAAAGGCTATTCTCAGCCAGGTTTTGTCTACAGTTGCAGAAAAAATGTACAAACAGTGGACAGAGGTGTAACTCTCCCTCAGCAAACTGCAGTATTGCCCCAACAACTGGAATCAATTAAAGTGGAGGTGAGGCATAGGTAATAGCATCCCAGATAGTATAGCAGTGGGTGATGTTACAGCAACAAATGCACACATTGCCATGATACAGTATGGCAACAGGCAACAACCACTAGACCCAGTGCAGCCTATGAAAGAGCCCCACAAGCAGTAGAGTCTGACCAGCCTGCAGCGAGTGCCACCCCCACAGGCAACAGAATCACCCCAGGGATGGACAACCAGTAGTGACTGTTGGCCACTGTGGTGCCATGGTATTGCTGGTACCTGTGGTGCTGCAGTGGTCCCAGTTGAGGGACTGGTTGCAGGTATCCTTGTGGGTGCTGTCAGTCTCATACAATGGCAGCAATGTTAATGTCTGCTGTTCCAGCTACATGGATTTACTATTGCTGTGCCTCCTCAGCCATTTCCACAGCTGCAGATCCACAGCTGTGGATTTGCAGTAGTTGTGGGATTCCCGCAGCTGCAGGAATTCTGCAACTGCGGGACTTTTTGTGGATTTCCCTCAGCTGCGGGATTTTCTTTAAGAATATCACACAACTGCATTTCCACAGTGCTGCAAGCCTTTTTCCCACAGCTGCAGGATTTTTGCTGTTCTTTGAGAATCATGCACACTGTCTTTATGTGATGTCTGGTTAATATTGTAAAATGAAATGACAGGACTCAATAAATACATGGTGTTAAAAAGTAAAGTGATCACACTACCAGTATGAAATGTACAATGCAAGTTCAAATGAGAATACAAAAAAAATGCATGCTGGAAACCGGCAGATGTCAACAATATTAAAATGCTTTCTACTTGTATACAAAGCAACCATATCAGATGTGTGTACGAAACCAAAATGACAATAAATAAACTTGCACTCATTGCAGTACCTCAGATGAAGATATATTACAGAAAAATGACTGTGCTGAAGACTCCAAACTAAAACTGACTTGATGCACACAAAAAAGAACTATTCAGTGTAAACTTCCCTCTTTTTAGATGTAAACATGTATCATCCTGTCCTTTTTTTTAAATAGTATAAGTGGACTGGGATGCCCACCCCCAGTACCTCTTATTTCAACCATCCACTCCAGTTACCAAACAATAACCTGACTCTGGGGTGCTCAATCCCCAGTGTTGGAATGTAAATCTCTTTCTTCCCTTTAATAAAGAAAACTATCCCTCACTGATTTTTGTTTCACCTGTAACACAGAAAATGGTCCCTTGCTGATCCAGTTGCCCTACACACCCGACCCTGACCTCCAATTCAGAATCCACCACCCCACAAACCTCCCAAACCCCCACACACCCTCAATCACCTGAGCTTATCCCATAGAGTAGCTCCACTTTGTGATCAAAGACACATCGTACTGCTGGAACCAGCAATGAGAAAATCAGGTAAGTGTAGTTTACTGTAGTTCGGTGGAGTTTTGAACTTTGATTCATAATTCTGTCATTTTTAGATATATTGACCCTAGACTTTCAACATGGCCTTTTTGGGACCCCATCTCATGACCAATGGTGGAGGAATTATGCAAATCTGACCAGAAAGGAAATGTTGCAGTCACTTTGCAAAATCACCTTTTGGGCAGGATTTTGGAAATTGTTACCACCCTTGTTCATGAACAGGAGTCATAAGAAGGCTATTTTGAAAATTTGTAGTCAAAATCTATAAAAATGACAAAGTTAGAGCTTACCTTGAAATGTTTCCATGCTTGAGCCTTGAGAAAGCATGAAAGTTAGCGTGAAAACATTTGGCTGCTTTGGGGAAGGGACACGTTGTATCTGTGGTCTGGCGATTTTGTGCAATAAATGTTTTTTCTGCTTATATCCTAACCATCATACGATAGTTTTGTGAGACCAACTGAGATATGAAGCCGTGCTGTTGCTGTTGTTTCCATGCTTGTTCATAACTTTGGTAATTTTAAATATTTTGACCCAAAATTTTCAACATAGCTATTTTTTCACACCACCTCATGAATGTGACAGCTGTCATTTTTCAAATCTTGGTCAAAATGTGTTTTCTCACCTGTGGTGCAGAATGACATTCCATTGGCACGGAATGACGTTTCAGTGCGAATTTGAACATTTTCACCTACTGGGTTTATGACATGGGGTAATAAGAAGACTGTACTGAAAATCTGGTGTACAAATACAGTAAAATGCCAAAGTTATGATTGAACATTGTAGTATTTCAACATTCACACATAACTTTGCTAATTTTCAATATTTTGACTCCAGACTTTCAGCATAGCCATTTTTCCATACCATCTCATAAACATGACAGGTGTCATTTTTTAAATCCTGGATGAGGTGTGTTTTCACACTTCTGTTGCAAAGTAACATATTGGCTAATGTTTATAAGGGCAGTCATAAAATGTCTATCTTGAAAATTTGTTGTCAAAATTATAAAATATATACTGTATATATAATTAAGAAACTTTGTGTGTAGTGCCAGTCTTGACTTCAGTGGGTATGCTTTGTGATCCTGTTCTGGAGAGCTATGTTCGGGGGCCAGTTCAGTGTCCCAGTTGGTTGCAGTAAGGGTGGGGGCATGGTGCTGTCATGCGACACCCCCTGGCCAGGGAATGAAAGCTGTAGGGTTATACACACAGAACCAGGTACCATATAGTGAAGACAACTGTCCTCTTGGCATAGGGCCCTGTACCTCAGAACCTGTGGGTGGCAGAGAACCCTGTGCATTGACTAACAGATGGACTGTGCATCTGTATCTGCAGCCATATGGAAGCACAGGCATCAGGAGGCCCTGCACTTCCACACACCACCATACGGCCCTATGAATTCTTGATATCACTGCCACACTTCTGTAGGAAGATAGAGTCTTCATCTGATGCAGTGCCCAAAGGGTCCTACTGCACATCTGCATCTATTCATGCAGGTCCCAAGAGGACCTGCATGAACGAGAATATGATTACACTATTTCAAAAAGAAATGAAATCCTTTGCCCAAAACTTCATTAATGCACCAGATAGGGTTCAAGTTAATGCCACAAAAGTAGGCAGATGTGGTATTAGGGTTTTCCAGACCTAACTCCCCACTCTCACATCCCCAAGCAGCAAAAAGAAAACAAATTAGGGATTTGGTCTCTACAGTCTTGGCAAATCAGTGGTGGGGTCTTCCTTGTGGTTGTCAATCTTAATGCCCACCCTGTTCCTTGAGCAATTAATGTCAGACATCTTTCTTCATGCAGAGCCCATAGGGCCCTGCGTGAAGAAAGCTACAACAGACTGTGTTTAGCAACAAGTGGTGAACCATACTTCTCTACCTTTAAAGAGCATATCAGTATGAGGCATTGGCTTGCAGCTGTACCTTGTGTTTTGAACAGGAGGCTATGTGCTGGTGTGGGGGGGGGCTTGGCATTAAGGGTTATCTGGACTTGATATAGGTCATGCCTGAAAATAGGCATCTTTATGCCTAGTGCACCCACCCGGTTACCGAAAGCAAATAAATAAATAAATAGGTTGGGTAACATCTTTAGTAAGCACCAAGTGCACCACATTTTTCTTTTTATTACCCTTCAGTCTCTACATTAGCAGCATGTTCTGTCTGCAACTAAGCCAGACACTAAACAACTTTATGTCAGGATGTATAGAACCCTTTGGGCCCTGTACCAAAACAATGATCTGGCTGGCAATGGGCAGGGTCCTGCACACAGACATGCACTAGGAGCTGGGAAAAGCCATTGATTCTACAACATATTGGCATAAATGACGTAGGCAAAAAAAAAGCAAATCACAGATTATAAGGGACTTTTTGGATCTTGTGGACAAATTGGAAAGCAAAGGCTGAGAAATCATTTTCTCTGAACTTTTACCACTGCCCAGGGTGAACCATCAAAAGTAACACAAAATGTGCCAGTTAAACCAGTGGCTTTGTATCTAGTTGAGGAACAGGAATTATAAACTTGTGAGGCACTGGGATAATTTTTGGAATAAACAAGACTTATACTGTAAAGACAGACTCCACCTCAGTCATAAAGGTAGCAGGCAACTGGGCCTTAGTTTGACAAGGGGAGTTGCAACACACTCAACATGACTAAGCTCAGGGGTGAAGGAAACAAATCTGCTTATACCCTGTAGGATAGCTAACTCAAAGCCAAAAAGGGCTAACAAAGAAGCCAGGATTTAGCTTAGTTAGCAGAATTATCTGACATTATTAGCATAAAAGATCTGGATTTTGTCTGTGTCACAGAAACATGGTGGGATGAAGACAGTGAATGGAATAAGTCAATAACAGGCTACAGCAGTTTAATAGGGAGAGATCTAGATGCAAGGGAGGGGGTGTATCCACCTTTGTTAAGGATGGCATAGAGTGTCAACAGTTAGAACCAGAATTTTTCGAAGGGGTAGAGGTGGAAACCATCTGATTAAATATAACAGGATTTTATGGCAAGAAAATGTTTTTTTATTTATATTTATTTTCAGTTTTTGTTGACCGGGAAAGGAAGACTAGACAATTCTGCCTATTTTCATCCTCGTCCCAGGGAAGGGGGATACAGATGGATGCCTACTGACATTGAACCAGATTAAGCTGTTAGTGGTATTTATAGTGGATAGGGGAAATTTGGCCAGGACACTGGGGAAATTTCCCTACTAGCCAGTAGGGAGACCTCTCGGCCATCAGAGCAAAGATGGCCACTTCCCTGGAGACAGAGGAGAGGATGGATGTGGAGCTTGCAGGGGAGAAGGCCTCCGACTCTGTCTTGTTGACCCAGGAGGCCATCAATATTGCAATTGCAGCAGTGGAACTGTCTGAAGAAGAGTTCAGCGAAGTTGTGGAGGTTTCAGCAGACCCAGATAGGCAAACTGCCTATCAGGAAGTGGAGGTATTAAAGGAACCTATGGTAGAGATTGTTTCTTCTCAAGAAGAGCGACGACAGTTTTTGCTTGCAGAAAAACAGAAATGTCTGGATAAAGCCCAAAAGCTGGCCAAAGCGCTGCAAGAACTTTCAGTGCAAACAGCTGTCAACACCTCTAGAACAGCTGTCAGTGTGCAGCCAAGTCAGGTGAGAGATGACCCACCATGAAGGCCCGTGAGTGACGAGTCTAGTGTTATAATGATGCAGCAAGAGACCAGGGCTGAGCAAGTTACAATAAACAGTGCGGCTGACAGTAAGACAGATGAAAACTCTGTGTGCCAACAGCCACCAGATAAGCATGTTTCTGCTCCTAAAAATCAGCGACTGCAAGGAAAACCTTCAAAATTGTGGCTTGGTGTTGGTAGGTAGACATGCATAGCTCTGCAACACATAGCTGGAGATAACGCTGAGCCTGGAGTACAGGAGGCAACATATTCCTTTAAAGACAGAGCCAGGTATTAGGATTGGAGCAGTTCGGTGGAACAACAGCCTTTAAAACATTTTGAAATTACAGAAAAAAGTACTGGTAATTGGTTTCCAGAACATGCCCTTCTGGATGCTGGATGGATTCAAGGCCAGGCGGGACAATGGACTCCGGACCCCACTGAGCCCTCGTACCAAAGGATGTTAACTACTGTGACAGTTTCAGTAGCCACCAATGCTGGAAAGAATGAGAGCGCCAACATACTCCATGGTAAGTATGACAATAACTCTTCCAATGTCAATATTATTGATAGAGTATCAAATATTGGGCCAAATGATAGTTCTGTAGACATGGGGGACACCCCCAGTTAATACTGTGCAAAGTAATGAAGAACCAGTGTGGTTAGGGCCTAGGCAGGAATTATTACAAAATGCACAACCTGGTACTTCACTGGACCCTCTTTTTAAATTGTCGGGTTTGTTTGCAGATAAGGGTGACCCTGGCCCTAGGTGAAATGCAGTTCGACTACTGTATAAGGGCGGGCTACAGAACACCCCTGACAGGGTGCATATAGCAAAAAACTTATTGAAAAACTCCATGAAATACTTTTCATCTGAGATTTTTGCCTTGATAAGTTTAGGGAGTGTTTCTAGTTTAGATCAGTTCTGGGAGGTGTATCAAAAGGTCAAAAACACACCAATGTGGCTTCCTTTTCACGCAATCCCCTTGACCAAGCCCTTGGTAAAAATAATAAACATAGTGTATAGGAATGAGGGTGTTAATGTCAAGGACATTTTATTTTGGTTGAGGCAGCGCTGTGAAATTTTGGGGAGACCAGTACCCAATCTTGACAGTGAACAAATCTGGGATGGGAGCTGGAGGGTAAAGGTAAAATTGTTTTCTACTAATACAGACCCGGTCCATCTTCCCAGCTCCTTTTTCTTAGGCAAGGACAGAGATTCCACATTTTATAATGGACAACCCAGGTCCTGCTTTAAGTGTGGGTCTATGTCACACTTAAGCATTGCATGTGATACTCCATGCTGCAGTCATTATCTAGAACATGTGCATTTAGCAGCTGCATGTTTGAACTTATTTAAATGTAAACTGTGTGAGCATACTGGCCACTCTTATGGGAAATGCCCTTGGGCATCCCGTAATAGGGAAGATTGCCCCTCGCATGAGGGACTTATTAATCAAGCCCAACATCAAGAAGTAAAAAGGATTGTAGCACAGAGTAGGGAACAGAGAACTCAGCAGACAGATGCCATCCCTGAAGGGCTACAAGAACCAGACAATGCAGATTTGGTAGTTACTTCATCAGTACTTACAACAGCTAGTACATCCCTTATGTCAGAGAGATGGATCCCTCTCTGGTATCAGTAAAATCTGTAGTTGCAAATCCAGAGATGCCTCCCCCACCACCTCCTGGTGAGAAAGATCCCCCATTTAAAGTGGTGACTCAGAAAAAAAGAAACAGGCAAGTGAAAAGGGTAACACAGTCCACACAGGGAGTTAAAGCTAAGGTTGGAGCCCCCCCCCCATTCCACTGGGAAACCAATTTGGTCCACTAGCCTCTGAAAGCATGGAAGGTGACTCTGAAGAAGATGGAACAGATACATCCTCCATTGCCTCGACAACAGATACAGTGTTAGAAGGAGATGATTCTATTGCAAAAAGAACCTGGAGAAGGCAAACAGCTAGAACCCCATAGTTAAATACTACTAGAATTATATGGAGTGCACTGTTCCACACCTTTTTCCTGTTAAATGCATTCACTTACCATTACTACACTCAATGTAAATAGTATAAAAAGTGATAGGAAATGCACTGAGGCCTTATTCTCGTTGCAAAACCTTATAAGTGACATTATTTGCATACATGACACCAGGGTTTAAACCAGGCAGGAATTGCAGCAAGTAGCAAGGGAGTGGAAATTAGGACCATCTTTTTGGTCCATGGGAACTGAAGTTTGTGACAGAGTTCATATCCTTATATCTAACCCTTTAATGTCTGTTTCAAAGTTAGTTGATATACACCCTGGCAGAGCTCTGTTACTAGATATTTCTTATCAATCAAAAAGATTTCAGGTTATAGGGATTTATGCCCCTCAAACAAAAGCACAGAGGGTGGCCTTATATAAAGAAATGCAGCCATATCTCCACACCTCTAGACTTGTCATCTGGGTGGGGGATTTTAATTGTGGGATAAACATAGTGGACAGAGGGTTGCAAACACAGAAAATGTTTTGTGATTCTATTATGTTACAACAAGCACTAGAGACAGCATGTTTAGAGGATGCACACAGGGCAATACATCCTACAGGGGGATATACGTATTTCAGAGGAACTCTAAAAACTCATATTGACTACATTTTCACCTCATCAGTACTAGAGGTTACTAATGCAGTTACACATCCATTTCAGTTTTCCGATCATGGCAGTTAAAGTTTGTGTTACATGGGAGAATGCTCCCACATGCAGAAAAAACAAATGGAGGCTGAACGAGACTTTACTGACAAACCCCTCCATGGGGGAAATCTGGGCTCAACATTTGGCAGCCAGGCTTTCTGTAGTGGATCTTTATGACACCATACAGGAATGGTGGGAGGATACAAAAAAAGCTATACAGGTTATGTTCCAACAGAGGTAACAATATGTAGCAAATAAAGACAACTTACATTATTTAACATTGTGCCATTTTCTACAACATTTAATATCACAATCTGAGATAACTCATGATTATGGTCCTTTAATTAATACCACTAAAATGGAAATGATGGAGCATCAGTACAGTAGAGAAAAAACGTTAAATCAAGACCTTTGGTTTGGGACACAGGTGAAAAAACACTCATTAGATCCAGCTAAAGAATATAAGAAATGAGTTGAAAACAGAATTATAACTGAGCTTACTTCAGTTATAGGGCAGCAGGTGCACACTCCACAAGATTTGTTAAAGATTGTAGAAGAGCATACTAATAGTCTTTTTGGTGACCCCCTTTGTGAAGACCCACATGACCTGTTCAAACAGTTGGAACTTCCATAGGTATCTATAGCAGACATGCCTGATTTAATTGTAGAAGTAACTTTAGAAAAAGTCTCATTAGCTATCTCTCTGTTACCCTTTAATTCAGCCCCAGGCACGGATGGCCTCAGCGCTGGGTTTTAAGAAATTTCAGGAAGACTTAGCTCCGGTATTAGTTATTCTCTTTAATGACATATTAAAATCAGAAAAATATGGTACATCTTATGCAAGAGGCTATTTTAGTATTAACACACAAAAAATGGGACAGGACAGATATAAATAACTGGCGCCCATTGAGCCTTTTAAATACTGATGTTGAGATTTTGAGTAAAGTATTGCTGCAAAAATTATTATAGATAGCACTGTATCTGGATAGTACCCAACAGACTTGTGCGATCCCTGGTCAAAGGCAGTAAGACAATTTAATCTTAATAAGAGAGATATTTAGTAGAGGGGAAGTGGAACAGCTTCAATGGTTTATGCTGGGGTTAGACCAAGAGAAAGCCTTTGACAGGCTTTCTCATGTCTTTTTGTTTTCTGTGTTGAAAGTATATTGGATCCCAAGTGTATCAGTAGATTAGATACAGATCATGTATCAGGTGGCCACACTTGTGACAAATGTAAATGGTAGGTTTGGAAAACATATTAAGGTGGCCAGAGGGGTCCAGTAGGGGTGTCTGTTGAGTCCCCTATTATATGCTTTTGGCATAGATAGTTTTATACGAATGTTATTGTTATCACAGGAGGTCAAAGGGATTGTGGTTACTCCGGGCTCACTGCCGGTAAAGGTGTTAGCATGTGCAGATGACCTGGTGCTAACTTTAGCTCCTGATGTGCAGACCCAGCATCTTATTGGACTTCTAAACAAGTATTCAGAAATATTTGGTTCTAGAATAAACTTTGGGAAGAGTAAGGGAGTTACAATAGAGAATACCTCCCCCCAAATGGGAAATTAGCAGGAATACAGGTATCTGTAGATAAAATTATGATTCTAGGACTTGATTATGGGCTGTGAGATACCTCTATTTGTAATTGGGAGAAAGGCTTAGCTAAAGCAAATAGGTTAGTAGGAAGATGGAATGAACAGCAGCCGTCCGAAAAAAGAAGGGTGATTTAAATAAAAATCCTTTTTGTTACATGCTTTTTATAGTTAAGTTATGTTTTCCCTCTCCCTAACAAGGTTGTGACTGTGCTGAATAGTATTTTTTCCAAGCCTTTTTGGGATTTCAACTGAATCCAGTAAAAAGGGAATATACATACCTTCCTATTTCTGAGGGTGGTGTGGACATGATCCCCCCTTTGGCCTTTTTTTTGGAGCATATTTTTTTATTATAATTTTTGTCGTATATTGAAGCCTGGACAGTATATATGGAGGGACACAGTAGAGGCATGGCTACTACCTAGTCTTGGGCCTTGGAGAAATAAGAAACCCAGAAACCTAAACAATATCCGTAGCATCCAAAAATATGCAAAAGAAAGTATAAAAGTTAGCATTAAAATGGGGTGTTACAATTGCTCATTTATAGACTAAAGATATAAAATCTGTTTACAAAGTGATACTAAGTACAGAGTGCCAATCTGAAATAGATTTTCTGGAATGTCCAATCTCATTAAAATCAAGTGTTGTGGCACAACTGTCTAATCCCAGGATCCCCCCCTTTGCATGGGACTGCATTTAGCTTGGTAAGTTTGGGTGTCTAGGCACCAAAGGTAATCATAAGCACAAGCAAATGAATGAGAGATACTGCCCTAGAGCTGGATGCCAGCCATTAGTAGTGTCAGGAGGTCTAAACCTCACTCTTAGGTTCTTAGCAATATTGGGAATGCAAGTAATCACAGACACGTTGCATTAGAGTAATAAACTTGCTTATTACTACCAAAAGGATAAATCACAGTTGCCTTAAGCAGTTCTTACCAATACAAACCGGGAGCCAGTGCTAAGTGTTCGCTATACCTCGAGGTTTCTTTGTGTCTCTTGGGATCTCTGAGGTATAAGACTTAGTGACTCACATTATATACCTATGATAATTACTGTGGTTACTGTAAGATAGAAACATTTCTAGTTACAGAGATGAGCCCTATTGGCTAAATTAGAGGTGGCTCCATGGTCCAAGATAACATTATACAATTTTGTAGTAGTCATCAGTTTGTAAAACAACAGAGTACTTATACAGAGTCTTACATAACTCAGTGTAGTACTACAAATCACCAAAAGGTGGCAATGCCGACTTATATATTATAATTATTACAAGAACACAGATGTCCTAACATCTTATGAGTAAGAAATATACAGAAAATACATAGAAGAATATATATGTATTAGCAAGCAAAGTGTGTAACAATAATATGTATACATATCCTGACATCTGCTCTTGTATGGTAGATACCCTTAGCCCTATATGTTAGTATAACATATACCTAAGCACTAGCTGTCTATGGTGTACCTCTAGGGGTACCAATAAGGGTGCAGGGACCTCGTGTAACATTCCCCCCTTGTTGCCTCTAAGGGTAACACAGGCAATATCTAGGGAAAGGTCAGACAGCAGTGGCCATTTACAAACCCGACACGTGAGTTTTGTAAAGGAATTCAAGCTGCTCACGGTGTTGGCGCAGTGTGCGACATAGGCAGCATAGCATTATAATCAAGAAAAATATCAAAAATGCTTGAATAATAACAACACCTTTAAAAGTAATCTCTAACCAACTGTTAGTTAATGCATCATTCATATCACCATCATTAATCAATGAAAGGATAGCTTCATTGCCCTTAGTCATATTATTGCTGATGTGGATGAGGTGGGTATCTTTCCTGTCTAGAAGTGATTTTAATGTAAGTGAAAGTGGATCTATGTGTACATTAAAAATATGGCAAGTATTCAGAGAGTGTGAGCAGATAATCAGGGTTACCATCAATGATGTCCGCATCCATAAGGGGGACGGGGGTAATAACGGTATGTCCAATGGCAGAGTTGTGATGGGGGACAAAACAAAAGTTTGGAAAATCAATAACACGTTTCACTTCCATAGGTGTAGGACTTAAAATTAGTGACTACACAATATTCACCATCCAAATTATATTGCATTTTAACAGTAGGAAGGCGCCACTTTTGCAGCTGTACTGGGCAGGTGTAGGTTGTCTTGGAAATCCATGTTGACAGGCGATGAACCTCCTCACGATAAGATTGGTAGAGTTTATCTGGAGCCAATGCTGAGTCCAAAAAGGCTGTGTCATTCATGCTGATGTCATCGTTCATGGAAAAAGTCCAATCAATACTATCTGGAGAATAACCACATACAGGTTTAATAACATCAAATATATCACATCGACACAAGTAAATATACTGTTTCTTCGCACAGCAGTCTGTGTGCGGAGCAACCCAGGTATCCAAGAAAGGATGGAAAACCAGTAGAAAAGGCAAGTCCAGGTGTTCTCCGTAGCTGTCTTCATCGAGGTACCCAATCGAGTGTACAGCTGCAAGCTTGTCAAACAAAGCTGTAGTGGGATCAAAGCGTGGTAAAGCGACAGTGAAAGAAACAAATATTGTATCTCTTATGGAACATTTCTTAGAAGTAAAACAAGGACCAGTATTAGGGTGTCTGGTCACAAAACCCAGATTTCTAGCTGTAGACAGAGGAACAGTTAGAGATTGTTGCATACACATTGCAATACAGCCAGGTTTTTTACATCATGGACAATACCCATTTGGAAATACGTCTATCATGTACAATATCAGGGATTCTTCCAGATTCTAGATCACGGAAGAGATTGTTGATGGTAGTAATAATGTATGAGCCATATGCAGAGCATATGATTTCTCTAGCAATGTATTGTTTATCTGCTTCTTTGTTATTCTGTGCAATGAGTGCGTTAATCTTCTCTTTAGAGTCAGTAAATGCCTTAGCAATGTTGTGCATATCGTATACAGTGTATCTTTCTTCCTGACTAAGGCCATTCACACCATGCAATAATGGGGGTAGTATACTATTCACCAAACCAGTCTGAAATTTGGCTGAATGAGATTTGATTGCAGCAATGTCTGCCTTATTCCAAATAGACGTAGCCATACCAAAGAGACCTGTGACAGTACCTGTTGCACCAGTGACATCAGAACTGTCAACTTCACATGTATTATGTTTATGACTTTGATCATCAGGATTGGATTTTCTCCTGAAGTTGCCTCTATGTTCAGTAGTGTGTACCCCGGCAACAGGGTCTTGAGTACAAATCTGAAATGCAGCTAAACTATCAAGCAATAATGTACTATAAAATGCAGAAGTGTTAGTATTGTGACACATACCAAATTCTTTTATATTACAGTATGTAAGATTAAACAACACAGGTATATGCGTACATTGTCAATTGTTAATCAATGAACCAGGCAGAGCAGCGGCTGTTAGACCACTGCAGGGATCAGGTGTGCGCTTTGGGCATTCCAAAAGCTGTTTGTCAGTGGGTGGACACAGAGAGGTACATGGCAGCAGAGACCATGTTGTGTACAGCACAAAATTTTCAAGCTGAATCCTTAGACAAAGAATTACAATACAAGGGATCAATTAAGGCAGTAATATTGTATAAACCAGAGTGTCTAAGAGCAGTTTGTAGCAAGGACAGAGAACCATTTGGGGATAATTTAGCATTAGGCCAACCCTGAAAAGTTCCCTTGGAGAGTTTGGCCACAGGGAGAATTTGTTCTTGCAATGTGGTTTGACACTCAATTTGTAGAGTAGATTTGTCAGGAGCCACAACTGAGGCAGTGAGGTAAGCATCGGAAACTTTCTGGACAGTAATCAAACTATCGGGTATGTTGATGGATACTCCCTCTGGAGGAGATGCTGGATGATCAAGGTGTGGTAGGAGGTACAGTACCGTGCCTTGGATGCAGAGGATAACTCCTGAGATGAGGAGATAAGGAACAAGATAGCCATCTTGTCAATGTATCTGGAAAGCAAAATTAAACATTAGTAGGTTAGTACTATTCCACCCAATGGGGTGAGGAAAAGTAATTAAGCTCCTTTATACAGTTTCAATTGGTTTGCATGTAACCTTTTGTCCGTCAGTTTGTTGTTTTGCAGGAGTCTAACTTGATAGACTGCCAGACTGAGCTTGTTGACAATGGGGTAAGGGCCTTCCCACTTATTGGAGAAAGAATGTGTGGGATGTGCAAATCGGAGGACCATTACCTGATCTCCAACCTGCCAATCCACTTCTTGTGCATGCTTGTCAAACTGTATTTTGGACTGTTGCTGGGCCTTGCCCATGCAGTTGGCAGCATACAAGTGTGTGTGTATGAGGTATTTTCTGAGTTTTTCCACATATTGGTCTACAGACACATGGTCTGCAGTGGGGGTGTGCAGGTCAAATAACAGGTGTTCAGGTAATCTCATCTGTCTTCCAGTCATCACCTCGAAGGGTGTCAGCTGGGTAGTGGCTGAGGGTGTCCCCCTAATTGCCATAAGGAGTAATGGCAGTAGGGAATCCCAGGTTTTGGGATTGTCCTCAATGAATCTGAAAAGCATTTGCTTAATCCGTCTGTTGGCTCTCTCTACTTGACCTGAAAATTGGGGGTGGTAGGGTATGTGGAACTTTTGTTGAACACCAAGGAGTTCAAGGGATTCTTTCATTAACTCACCTGTAAAACTGGTTCCTTTGTCACAGTCCACCTTAAGATGTAGGCCCCACCTGGAGAAAATGTGTTCCACCAGGATTTTGGCAGTGGTTTCAGCAGTGCATGTTTTAGTGGGGAAAGCTTTGACCCACTTAGAGAAGAGATCAGTTACCACCACAGCATACTTGTTAATTCTGCTGGTGTTGGTCAGAGGACCAATAAAATCAATCTGTATGGCATGCCAAGGGCCAGAATGTCCTTGTGGTAGGAGTTTAGCATTTCATTTGGTGGGAATGGAGTTGTTTTGTGCACAAACAAGGCAGTTATCTATGTACTGTTCGACATCTTTGGTGACACCAGGCCACCAGGCGGTGGTCTTAAGCCTCTGGAGGGTGTTTTCCACTCTCTGGTGTCCACCAGTGGATGTGTCATACACTTGGTGCAAAAATTCAGACTAAAGATGTCTGGGGATCACCCATAACTTGGTGGTGGAATCATCTGGTTGATACCAGATGAGCTTGTCATCTGGTGACAAGTGTAACTTACCTTCATGCCTCGGGTAGGGGTTATGTGTGGGAAGTTTTTCTTCGATATTCTGGTCAAGGAATCTGAAAACTTCTTTAAGTTCAGTATCAACATGTTGGGCTGCTGAAAGGTCCAAGGGGGAAAAGGATTCAGGTTTCTTCCTGATTGCTGCAATGTGTGGCTGCATTGGCCTCCAGATGATCGATCATCCAGGTGTCCCCCCCTCGGGCACCTTCCTTGGCAAGGGTGTCTGCTGTGTCATTGAAGGCATGATAGTTCTCATTTAGGGAATGAGCCTTAACTTTGTGTTCCTAGAGTCTGTGTTCAAATTTCTGTGCCAGTGAATGTATGTATATTACCAGTTCCTTGTATTTCACTGGGCTGCCATCAGAAGAGAGGAAGGAATTCTTCTACCAGAAAGGAAGGAATTCTGTAAGAGAACAACAAACCAGGTCAGAGTCTATAAAAATTATGGTATCCTCGGTCCCATGCTGGATGAACTCGAGGGCACAGGCCATCGCTGTCATCTCTGCATACTGTGATGAAGCTACACTGCAACGTTTAGAGATTTTGACAGTGTTACCATAGGGGTAAATCACTAGAATACCCATCCCTGCAATTTGTTCTCCCTGATAGTAGGAAGCTGAACCATCAGTAAAAATATGACACAAAGAGGTGTTGTCAAGTATTTGTGACATGGCAGGGAGGAAAGGACCTGGATCTGGAAGATCAGGTGGTTGCAGTGTACAGTCATGGGGTTCTCCTTGAAAATGGAGTCCTTGCACCAGCATAGATGGAATTTTAGTTGGATGTACCTGTATGTCTCTATCCTGGAGAAGAAGTGACCAGTGTGTCAGCCTGGTATTAGAGACTGAACCATCCTTCACTCTGTCTGATAGCAGAAATGTAGTTGGGGTGTGGTTGGTGCTAATAATCAGTGGAGAGTACCCAATGATATACAGAAAGTGCTTGACAGCCCAGTAGGTGGCCAGAAGGTTCCTTTAACAAAAGCTGTACTTCTGCTCCACTGGGGTCAAGTGCTGTGATACATATGCAATAGGTCTCAGGGTGCCATGAACCTTCTGGGCCAGTACTGCTGACATGGCAATGTCAGAGGTGGCACAGTCCAGATGGAACGGTTGTGCTGGATTAGGGTTGACCAGAGCTGGGGCAGAGGCCAATGCCTGCTTCAGTGATGTTACAGCCTGGGTATGTATAGGGCCCCAAGTCCATGGAACGTCCTTTTTTAATAGCTCATACAGAAGAGTGGCTTTCTGAGCAAAATCACAGATAAAATCTCTAGAGTAGTTCACTATACCTAGAAACCATCTAAGAGCTGCCACACTGGTGGGCAATGGCAAGTCTTGCAATCCTTGTATTTTCTTCCAGGAAGGGCTTCGGCCTTGGTCAGTTATTTTTAGACCCAGAAAGAGTACTTCTTTCTAACATAGCTGTGCTTTTGCTGGATTGCATTTGAGGCCTGCTCTCTGAATGAGAGTCAGTAGTTCATCCAAGAGATCCTACTGTTGCTCCTGTGTGGTGGTTGCCAGCAACAGGTCATCCACATACTGCAAGAGACATTAGAGAGTAGGAAAACCCTCAAGGGTGTCCATCATGTGCAGATGGAACAGGGACGGGCTGTTATGGAATCCCTGTGGTAAGCAGGTCCATGTGTACTGTCTTCCTTCAAAAGTGAAGGTGAACTTATATTAACTCTTGGGGGCCAATGGCAGTGACCAAAAACTTTGGAGATATCCAGGGCACTGAACCATTTAAGGTCAGGGGTCAGGAGTCGTAGCACATCAGATGCAGAGGCCACAGTCGGAGCACAACTGGGGGTGACCTGGTTCAGCTTCCTGTAGTCAATAGTAAGCCTCCAGGCACCGGTGGATTTTTTCATGGGCTACACTGGGGAGTTAGCAGTAGAAACACATGTTCTGATTACCCTTTGATTGTGGATTGACTTTATTGTTTCCCTAACAGAAGGCTAGGCCTCAGATGGAAAAGGATATTGTCTTTGCCTCTAATGTGCTGGGCCTGGCACTTCGATGGCAGTGTGCATTCGCCACAGTCATGTTTGTTGATTGCAAATGATTCCAAATGCCTTTGCAAGATGGGGAGAAGCTTTGGGAAAAGCTCATGGTCTTTGAACAAATCTATGACATCATACTCTTTGTTGTTAGCAGATATTGTTGCCACAACATGTGAATCAGGGATCAGGATAGTGTGATATTGACCCTGAATTTGTATCAATAGCATGTTAGCTAGATCCAACACACAGCCGTGTGGTGCAAGGAAGTCAATTCCAATGATACTAGGATGATCATGCAATACCATCAGTTGGAAGGTGTTTGAGGCCGTTAAGTGGCCTAACTCTACCGGTAGTGGTAGAGATCGGTATGTAGGTAATCTAGTACCATCTACTCCTGACATGTTGGTCCTCCATCCGGTGGACTAAGAAGATGTATCCGGATGGTCGTCATGTAATACAGACACAGCCGCACCTGTATCCAGTAACAGTGTAAGTAGGCAGCCCCCAACCTCGGCCTCAGTGCAGGGCCTTCTGTTTGTGTCCAAGACCAGCTTGTTTACAATCTGGGCTGGGGCCTGTAATTGTCAATCTGTACTGGATGCAGCATGGAGAGGTTGGGCCTGGCTCCTTTGAGCCACTTCACCATGCTGCACTGATGCTATATAGGGAGGTGCTTCTGGGTTCAGGCCTGTATGGGTCTGAGAGCCTGTATTTCTGGTATCACCATGGCCTGTCAGGGTTTGGGTTACCAGCTGTACAGCCACAAGGGACTGAGCAGGAACAGCATCTGTCACAGAACGCACTTGCCCCAGGAGCTCTCTAAACTTTCAGTTCTCTTCAGCTATCTCCCTATACGAAGGGCCTGGCCTTTGTTGTTGTTGTTTGCCCTTATTTTTATGCTTCTTATTCTTATGATAATTCCAGTTCCCACCCCATTGCTGCTGTTGCTGTTGTGGTTGTTGTTGTTGGGCCTGTTGGGGGTGCTGGTTGTCTGCAGGGTGGAGCTGTTTGTGTTGGGTCTGCCCTTACACCGTGTAGTGTGTCGCAGCCTCTTGTGTAGGCTCTACAGTGGCTACTTTCTTGGAACTGGAGCCCAGATCACGGATATAGAGTTGATAAACTCTCTCGGTCCTCCGAAGAATGTTGGCAAACCTTTCTGTGGAGGGATAAGTGGTTGGATCTATCTTATCTTTTACTGCAGGGATCATGTTCCTAAGGAACGGGGTCTTATATTCAATAAGATCTACATCTGCAGCTTCTTGTGTGAGTTGTTTACCTGCTCGGTAGGCCATCCAGAGTCTCTGGTGATAAGTTGCTGGACTTTCTTTTGCATTCTGTTTTACAGGGTATGCAAGCATCACTCCCACTACACCTGGGCTGTATGCAGAAATGAGCTCAGCTGCAGCCTCATCAAAGGCGGCGGTGCCGTCCTGGTGGATGGCATTGGGGAGTTTGGCCCACAAGTCAGGATCAATGGTTTGGTGTAGTATTTGGACTTGATACTCTGCAGGGAGGCTAAGCATCTCACATTTGGAACACACCTTCTCCAAGTGGCAGCTGAGGTTGTCAGACAGGCTCATCCGACCAATACTGTCAGCTATTTGCTGACCAGAGTAAGCCATTTGTAGGGGATTATTGGGCCAGTCAGGTGGAGACAGATTGCCTCGGGCACTGTCCAGGGCTGCCTGAGCTTCAGTCTCCACTACCAAGTGGACTATGCCATCCTGAGTACCAGTTTCATGAATAAGCTGCCTGATTTGGCCTTTTAAAACTCACTTATTCCTCTCCGGAATGGGCACACTGTTCACCGGATTGTCAGCCATTCTCTCTTTCTCCTGCCTGTCTTCCACATTAATAATGGATATCGGTGGTGCTGTTGGGGCCAGGCTTGGGCCTGCTCCCCCTCATCATGGGAGCTGCCATGTTGGCATCTCCCACGATGGGCGTCATGACATCGACAACGTATGACATGGTGTGGGTGGAGTGGGGACCCGCCATGCTGTGGATAGCTGGGTGGGGTCTCTGGACCATAGTAGGGGTGTGACTGGGTGTTGTACTGACAGATGTCATAATCTGATACCTCCCCCTCAGATGACGTGTGTAAGGCAGGGGCGACGCCCCCCATCGCCTTAACGTGTCCAGCCAAAACCTCTCACTGATGCCGCAGTTTCACCATCTTGGATTCACATTCAGCATGACTCACATTTGCAACATCCATATCAACCTCATCTTGCATTTGTTTCTGCAATACTCTATACGTGGCACTCAATTCATGATTGTCCCTTGTAGCCACTTCTAAGTCATTACGTACCTGGTTTATCTCGTCTTGTAGCTCTCCCAGATCCTCACTCAACTGTGTATTCGCTGTACCTAACAAGTCATTCATATGCAATGCCTGACCCTTATCCTGTCTCAACCTTTCACACTCCTGCTTCAACATACCAATTTCTTGCTCTCCAGCCTGTGCTGAATGATGCAAAAGTGAATCCTTTTCATTCCGCAGTGTTTGAAGTTCAGACTCCAAATTCTGCTGCAGTCTAATACGTTCTGTTTCCTGCAAACCCATCTTTTGCTTAAGTGATGAAATCTGCAGATCAAGGGTTCAGAACCTCACTTCGGAGGCTTCCAGAGCAGCATAGAGAGCCGCAACCAACAGCCCTTTGGCATGATACTTATTGGCTGTTTGTCTCATCTCTGTGTACTGGGTTGAAATCCCCAGTATAGGGTTTTCAGATTGACTTGCATCCTGCACGAAGTCAGCCCATCCTCCATGGGAAGCAAGGAAGTTAGAGACATTGAGTCTCAGTTCTGTGCAGATATTTGATACGGGTGGCCATTGTGTGGTAGGGAATGAAAAAGCAAACTGTGAAAAAGGCACCATGCTATGTATCGATCCACAGCAGGAGCACTTTATACACAGTTGAGCTGCTGTATGATTTGTAGGCTTACAATTCAAAGTTGCTGTGGAGCGGGTTGGGTCAGCATTGACCACGCCCAAGAAAAACAGCCAGACTTTGAAAGTGACTACAAAGTGGTTTTAAGATGGGAGAGGTGTTACGGAAATGTATATCTACTGTCTCCATTGAGAAGGGAGAAGTTTTAGCAACAAGTGAAAGCTTACAAATACCAAATATTGCCTGCACACGGTCACCAATTGCCAGGAGGTCTAAACCTCACTCTCAGATTCTTGGCAATATTGGGAATGCAAGTAATCACAGACACGTTGCATTAGAGTAATAAACTTGTTTATTACTACCAAAAGGATAAATCACAGTTGCCCTAAGCAGTTCTTACCAATATGAACCAGGAGCCAGTGCTAAGCGTTCCCTATACCTCAAGGTTTCTTTGTGTCTCTTGGAATCTCCGAGGTATAAGACTTAGTGTCTCACATTATATACCTATGATAATTACTATGGCTACTGTAAGACAGAAACATTTCTAGTTACAGAGATGAGCCCTATTAGCTAAATTAGAGGTGACTTCATGGTCCAAGATAATATTATACAATTTTGTAGTAGTCACCAGTTTGTAAAACAAAAGAGTACTTTTTTTTATTTAATAAACTTTATTGAATTTCAACAAACCAAATAAAACAAAACAATAAAACAATAATACCAGGTATCAGATCCATCAGTTTAGGCATTAGCACCAAACATAAAATCATCCAAACAAAACCCAGAGCCCCCCCCAGAAAAACAAAAAAAGAAAGCAACTAAATAGCTAAGCCCCCCTCCCTCCCAAGCCACACACCCGATTATATACCTTTAGACCAGAGCCCAGAGTGTAGCCCAAGCCGTCAAGGCTTCCATACTGCTAAAAGAGCCTCCAAATTGCCCCAAATCGATAAGTAGGCTTTTATTCTATCTTGCATAGAGGCAATGTGCCTTTCCAATTGCAACGCTAACATAACCTCCCTATACCATTCCATTGTAGAGGGGAGTTTGTCTTCTGTCCAATGCCTCATAATAACCAGTTTAGCCACCGTAGAGATAAATAGTATATGTGCTTTTCTGACTCTAGGGGTGCCAAGGGGAAAATAACTAAACAGGCACACCTCCGGGGTAAACAAGGTCTCTAGTCCCAAAATGGGGTCTAAGGTTTTCCTAATGGACTGCCAGAGCACTTGCACCCCCGGGCAAGTCCAGAGCATGTGATAAAGTGAACGCATGCCATCCTTGCACTTGCCACAAAGTGGTGAGGCCAATTTCCCCATGTTAAACAACTTCACTGGTGTTAGGTAAACATTATGTATAATATTAAAATGAATTAACCTGAGCCTGTCTTGTTTTATATATCTGTATATTGAATGCCAGAGATTCCCCCATAAAACAGGATCTTCGGGAATACTCAATTCCTTTGTCCAGTAGTAACAAATCCCAGTTGGTAACTTAGAATCCAAAACTTGTAAAGTTTTATAGCAGGTAGACACCGAGTGGGGTTGGGAGGCAGTCTGGAGGAGTGAGGATACATCCAAACCCACTGAGTCTTTCAACAGAACATAGGAAGAAAAAGAGGTAAGGGCCTTGCTGACTTGAACATATTTAAAGGCGCTTTTATCTGAAACCCCAGTGGAGCTCTGGAAGCGGCTAAAGGGGAGTGGTCTCCCATTCTACCAGCAATCAGAGACCTTATAGTGATTCATCTGAGGCCAAAAAGTGGAGGGTATTGGATCCCCTCCGATCTTAAAATGCGGGTTGCCTATAATAGGCTGGTCCACTGATTGACACCACCTCACTCCAAAATTTTTCTGTATCTGGAGAGAGGCCTTGAGCGACCACCCCATAGGGTTGTTCCTAAGAGGGTTAGGAATATGGGATGGAGAAGTATATAAGAGGGCCCCTAGTGAGCAGTTAACTCTGGCCGTCAGATGTTTCTCTATATTGAGCCATAAGGGGAAGTATTCCGACGGTCCAAGTTCCTTATCCCAAAAGGCCAGTTTACTAAAGTGAAACGCTATATAATATAGGAAGGCTAAACTTCGGGGCCGTTAATTTAAAATAGGATCTACGAATACCTTTCCCCCTCCAGAGGAAACCATTCAGTAACCTTTAGAGTTTGGACAAAAGAGTACTTATACAGAGTCTTACATAACTCAGTGTAGTGGTACAAATCACCAAAAGGTGGCAATGCTGACTTATATATCATAATTATTACAAGGTCACAGATGTCCTAACATCTTATGAGTAAGAAATACACGGAAAATACATAGAAGAATATATATGTATTAGCAAGCAAGGAGTATAACAATATGTATACATATCCTGACATCTACTCTTGTATGGTAGATGCCCTTAGCCCTATATGTTAGTATAACATATACCTAAGCACTAGCTGTCTATGGTTTACCTCTAGGGATACCATTAAGGGTGCAGGGATATCATGTAACAGTAGAAACACAGCAACATCTGTATATAGATTGTGCCTATATTGTACCCTTTTGGGCATTATTGGCAGCAACTTGGAAAGAGCCTCTTTTCCAGAATCTGGATTACCAAATGGTAATGTTTGTGCCTACAGGTTCTACATTTAGTAAATATCATGCAAATACTATGTATGTGGTACTAGTGATTATTACATTTTATATATGGCAAGCACGATGCATATGGGTACTACAGCAGAGAATAATGAGCCATACAGAACTTTTGAATAATATAAAGAAGGCAATCGGTACAACAACAAAAATGGATGACGTGAGATTCTCTCCAGAGAAAGTTAAGCATTTATGGATAAACTGTAATCTACTGTTGACTTAAGTGAATAATGAAGGGAAATTTTTGCTTTTATAGATCTCTCAAGATAGGAGAATTTGAAAAGTTTTGCCATTATATTATCTTCTCTTCTGCTGTATTTATCTTTTTTTGTGTCTTTTCTGTGTATGATTTGTATTTGTATGTAATGAAGTCCTTTTTCTTTCAATACAATTCCCCTACTCACCAGTAGGAGAACCTCTGGCAGACAAGATGGTGGACGTCAGTCCTGGAAGGAGGGTGGATGATGTGGAGCTGGGAGAGCAGGCCCTCTCTCCCACCTCGTCTATGCCTGGGGCTACAGGTTTGAATCTGGCAGAAAAAACAAGGAAATACTGTTGAAATGGAGCAAATACTAACAGAGGAATCTTTAAGTGGAACTGAAAATTCTGTATCTATGCAAGAAGACAGTATGAGTATTACTAATGATTCTGAATCTTCAAACGTTACTGACTCTATGCAACCTGACCAAAATAATGATTCGGGCTGAGACTTTGCAATTAAAGCGATTGCTTGAAACTGAGGAACGGAAGTTTGTGATAAAAAAGATGTCATTGCAGAGGAAAATTCACTGGCTATAAGCTGACAGCACTGCTGACACTGTCTCTGAAGACCAGCTGAGAGGTCAGAATGCCTTAAAGAAGCCATCATCTGCCAGTGACGATCCTGCAAAAGGAAACGCGATTGTCTCGGACTATGTAACTGGGAAACCTGTGAGTAGAACTACTGTCTCTAATTCAGTGCACATTTCTGGTTTTGCCAAATCACAAGCTCAGCACAACAGAGAGTGCAATGAGGCAGCCCCAGTGTGGTCAGTAGATGCTGTCTTACAGGGAGCTGGGTGGAAGAAACAGCCTGGATCCAATGAATGGGTGTCTGGAAGCTCTCCTATTAGGATGCCTACTCCAGAAGACTCTTGTAATTTAAATCCTAACACAGTTCCCCAAACGAATAATGAAAGAAATGCTGCTGATCCTTTAATGGTTCCTGAAGAACTGCGTTTGGCACAAAACCAGGTTTTAAACTTGCTGCCAGCAGATTTGCCTCAGCCACCTCCTGCTGATATATCCTTTGGAACGCCAATACAGGCAGCAGCTCTGCTCAATAAAAAACCTGATACCAAGAAGAAAACGTACTCTTCTCTGTTTTGCCTTCTTATTCTCCCAGCAAAAAAGCACAACACCGGCCACTTAATATATTTAGGTGGCATGCAAGAGCCTCCAGACCATATCTTTGTGGCCAGAACTTTATTAAAGGACTCCCTAAAATTATTTTCCAATGAAATGTATGCGCTAATACACATCTCAGGAGAGACCTCATTTGACATCGGTTTTAAACCCACTCATGGCTTGGAAAGATTCTGGTCCAAATATAATTCCTTAAAAAGTATTGCTTTGTGGACCCCCTTCTTGGTTACACCCTTAACAAAACCAGCATACAAGACCTTACCTATTTTGTTCCAGAATGAAGGTGTGGACATGGCTGATGTTTTATACTGGTTAAAGCAATGTTGCACAGTACTTGGGCAACCAAAAGCTATTTTAGACTCTGAGAACATCTGGACTGGGGGTTGGAGGGTGAAGATTCTGTTGAAAGCTACCGATTCTGGTGATTTGCACATACCAAATTCTTTCTTTCTGGGGCGAGATAGGGGGTTACTGTTTTATCTGGGTCAGCCAAAGGCTTGCTATAAGTGTGGGGATCCTGACCATCTTAGCAGTGTATGTGATAAGGTGAAGTGTGACCTATGTGGGGATTTGGGGCATTTAAGTTCTGCTTGTCTAAATGAAACAAAATGTAACTTATGTGATGAAATGGGACATACATTTAAGAACTGCATCTGGGTAGCACAGAATCAGAAGCATCGTGATGAAGAAGAAGAAGCATTTATATAGCACTTTTCATACACAGTGTATCCCAAAGTGATTTACAAGCAATGCTAGACTGGTAGTGACATGACTGAATGTGTAGTGGTGGCCATATCGCACATCATCACCCACACACAGCCTGGATAAGCATTTTATATTTTCTCAGGCCCAGAAGGCAAAAATCAGAAATAGGCCCACTCTAGTACCTAAAACCCCCATGCAAGACAGCCCTCCAGTAGTCAACCCCCCTCCCAGGGCTGACCTCCCGCCAGCTGGAATAGCATCTGAAGAAGCCCCTACTGCTTCTACCTCCAAAAAGGTGAGGACCACTGACCCCATAGTAAATGTAGACTTCCCTCCTCCCAAAGAACCTGTCCAAATAAAGTGTTGACGGTCAGTTAGATCAAAGCTGATAGCTGCCCCCCCACCCCTAAAAGCAACTAAAACCTCTCCAATCACATTGACGAATCAGTATGAGATTCTTCAGGGAACCTTAGCTGAGTCTGGTGAGGACACTGATTCCTCATTTATATCTTCCTCTTATCCTGAAGGGACAACAGACACTGAGATTTGTTCCAAAAGTAGAGCGTCTCAAAAAAGGAAGGCAAAATCCAAAACTAAGGGAGTACCAGATGGCAGGAAGAAGTGAGATCTAAAGATCCTAAATTATTTTTTGTCTTTTGTATCATCCTTAGCTTTATAAGCCTGATGTCTGAGGCTTTACACTGTCCTACAATAAATGTAAATACAGTAGTATTAAGCAGTCAGAAAAATGTCAGACTATATTTTCTTTTCTTGCTTCCCTGCATTTTGGTATTTACTGCCTGCAGGATACTAGGTTCCACACTTCCCGTGCGATAAGGCAAGCCCAGAGAGAGTGGGTACCTGGACCCTCTTTTTGGTCCACAGGGCAAGAAACTTGCTCTGGGATAGGTATACTAGTATCTTTACCTGCCTTTAAACTTTTGAAGTTATACGATCTTGTCCCTGGGAGGGTTTTAATACTCGACATCCTAATAGGGACTAAGCCTTATTGTATAATCAACCTTTATGCACCTCAGACCAAAACAGCTTGGAAAGATACTTTTTTCACCATCCAACCATTCTTACATACTTCTAAAGAAATAATATTTTCTGGTGATTTTAATTGTGGTTTGAGGCTTAGAGATAAGAGTGTACATGCTGCAACTAAGAAACTATTCTGTGATACCCAGGCCTTAAAAAAAAACGTGCATACTGCAAGGCTAAAGGATGTTTATCTAGAGGTAATGAAACAACACACTCCCACATTTCAGAAAGGGGCCTTTACAACAAGGATTGATTTTATTTTTCTATCACAAGCTATTAATATCAGTTTTGCAAAAGCTACTCCTCTTGAATTTTCAAACCATAAGATGATGTTTATCACTCTAGCAAATAGCCTTTCAGAATGTACAGTAAGGGCCCTGGCACCTGGAAATTTAACATAATCCTGTTACAAGACAATAGTTTTATGGATTGATTAATTCAGTTTTTAGCAGCAAGAAAGTCAGTGCTGATTTGTTATGAAAATCCCATTATTTGGTGGGAGGACACAAAATTAGATTTAATTCACTTCTTAAAACAATATAGCAAACAAAAAGGTAATACGGACTACTTGACCTATTTGTAGAAAAGACACCATCTGCAAACTCTATTTACTATAATCTGTACAACTGGACAAGATCTGGGGCAACAAATACGTTTAGTTCAAAAGGACTTGCTCTTATTTCATAAGATAAAAACAGTACAACTTTTTAAACAGCACAAATTTGGCACACAAGGTACCGTGTAAGAAATATGTCCTTTTGATCTAAACTATCGAAATGTAGGACACAAATCAATGCCCTTTTTGATTGCTCAATTGGGGGTCAAGTATTCTGCCCAGCAAGATGTTTTAAGACTGGTCTCTGAATTTTCTATTAATTTATTCTCCCCCTATTTTGTCTAATATACCAAAATCCAAAAGGATTCTTCTGATATCCAGATACCACGTATTCCTCCTCAAGTTACCTCCATAACATGCCAGCCAATATCTTCAGCAGAAATAATGAGAGCAATTCAGCATTTAAAAAATAATGTTACCCCTGGGCCTGATGGCCTCCCAAATGAACTGTATAAAAAAATAGGAGAACATCTCTGTACAGAACTTAGTGATGTCTTTAATGCCTTGTTGGAAACAGCAGATATACCTTTAAACTTCAATAAAGACACATTATTATATTTACATAAAAAAGATGAGAAATCCAACTTAAATAATTGGAGACCTATTTGTATTTTAAATACTGACTTCAAGCGTCTAACTAAAATCTTGGCTACTCAATTATTACAGATAGCGGAGATAGTAATCTCCCAGGATCAATCTTGTTCTATACTTCATAGAAGTATTCAGGACCATCTTATTCTTTTATGAGGAATTATAACCACAGGCTATACTAACACCTTACCAGGGTATATAATTTCTCTTGATTAGCACAAAGCCTTCGATTCTATCAGCCATGATTTTCTTTAGACTACTTTACAACATTATAGAGTCCCCGAGGTTATGATAGACTGGTTGAAATCTTTATATAGAACTGCTACTGTTACTCCAGTAGTGAATGGATGGCAGGGTCCTTTGATTTCTATCAAGCGGAGGGTGAAATGGGATATCCCTTAAGCCCCCTATTTTACATATTTTTTATAGACCCTCTACTACAGAAATTAAATGGGTGCAATAGTATTAAATATATTTCTAACTCAGAGACACCAGTTCTTCCTAAGGCTATGGCATATGCTGGTGATCTTTGCCTCCTTTTGACTGACAAAGTTTCAGTTCATAATTCTCTGCATCAATGTAGAATGTTGGCACACTTTCAGGAGGTACACTGAATTTGAATAAGTGTACAGGGTTTTCACTGGGTACTCTTCCCATTTCAGAAACTGCTACAGGCCCGATCCATCTGACGAAAGACTCTGTATCTATCCTAGGGGTACAATTTGGACCCCAGGTATGGAGAAATTAAATTGGGAAGAAAAACTTGCTATAGGTAGGCAAAAGGTAGTTCACTAGAACCAGAGTACCACTGGGAAAAAGAAGCGGGTATTTTTAGTTAAAACTTTTTTTAGTTCCTATTTTTTTTACATCTGAGTTGTGTGTTCCCTGTCCCCAAACAACTAGAAATTTCAATATTAAGTTTATTTTTCCAAGCGATATGGAGCAGCCACCTGAATCCTGTGAAAAGGAATATATCCTACCTACCGGTTAAAGATGGTGGCTTATCTTTGATTAATTCCATAATGTTTTTCTCCAGTATTTTTTATGTCAAATTTCAAACCCCTTTCAATTAATGCACAGAGAGGATGGGAACAATGGTTGCATGGCAATTTCAGGAGTTGGTTTCAGCAATGGGAGACAAATTCACTTAGATCAGTCAGAGCCTCTGCATATACACCTATCTACCTTAAAGTTTTTCAGAGACTAAAGCAGTGGAAAGTTAGCCTGCAGCAGATTATCTCAGCTCCTTCACATAAGGTTCTATATAGACATCTTCTAACTACACTGTGTGCAGTTCTGGTGCCATTTTTCACCTGTCCAAATCCATATTTACAGTCCTTACAAACTCTGTATAAATCCTCTAGAATTCCAATCCATATGTGGGATTTCCATTGGCTTTCTTGCCATAGGAAAATTAATATAAAAAGCATTCAGAAACACAAGCAATTTCAGGAAAGGATCTGTTGTTGCCCTGGTTGCATTGCTATAGAAGAATCTATAGAACATTTATTTTGTTCTTTTATTGTGGAGTTTAAGGGATTTCTTGCTCAACAATGGCAGGAACTTATCTTTGCAGAAGTCACTTATGGAAACCTAATGTATGGTTATTTTCTTCATCAATGGAAGAAATGGAGCATAGGTACTTTAAATTTACTTTTTACAGTCATAAAATGGAATATTTGGATGGCTAGATGCCTATATACATTACAACAGCAAGATTGCACTTACATAGAACTAATCAAGAAAATTGAGACAGATGTACATATGGGGCTGGATATTCAAACTGTGCTATTCTGTGGCGCAAGCCCTTGCGCTGCACAAAATAGTTGCGCAGGGGTGGGGCCGGAGCGATATTCAATGGAGTTGCGCTATTGAGCAACTCTTTTGAATATCACCCCCAGGCCACAGCCATGTGCATGGCGCAGTGGAACTTGCACCACCGCAAGTGGTCAGAGTGGAGCCTTCAAGATGCGGTGGTGCAAGTACCATTGCGCCATGTGCAAATTTCCAATATTCAAAAGGTGACATGCAAATAGGGCCATAATTCATGCAAGGCATGCGGGGTCCATTTGCATCTATTTATGCATTTGCATGCCATTAGCATGCAGGTGCGCCGATCCCGAGGACTTGCGCCTGGTGCCCTGCCAGGCAGCAGCCATCGGGGACCGACGCCCTGCAGCCCGATAGTGGGCATATAGTAACCCCCACCCCGACTGGCCGATCACGGGCAGAAGTTCAAACATCCCCCACCCCGACTGGCCCGATCACAGGCAGCAATTCAAACATCCCCCACCCCAACTGGCCTAATCACGGGCAGAAGTTCAAACATCCCCCACCCCGACTGGCCCGATCGCGGGCATAAGTGAAAAAGACCCACCCCACTAGCCCGATCGCAGGCAGAAAAGTTCTACCCCCAGAACATATCCTTGGTGGTCCAGTGGACCTCTGAAGCCCAATCACGGGCAGAAAAGGTTCAAACCCCACCCCAAGGACCACCTACCCTGGTGATCTAGTGGCCCCACCCCACCCACCCACGGAAGCCCCACCACCCCGCTTCCCGTCAGCCAGCAGGTGGCAGCATCCCCCCGCCTCCCGCCCACTGCCCACCGACTGACTGCCCAGTAGGGCTGAACGCCCATTGGTTCAGAGCAAGAGCCAATGGGGGTGCAGACCATACTGTACAAGGCAGTTCAGATATGTGAATAACAACATTCATTTTCACTAAAGTACACAAAAATGGAACACATTTTTTTGCTAATGTCTCTAAAATGGTAAAAGCCAGAAAGAAAAATAATCATCAAAGATTCATGCTTGGGCAGACTAGGTGGGCCAAGCAGCCCTTATCTGCCATCAAATTCTATGTTTCTACGGACCAAGCCTAGTTGTTAAGTTATTAAGCAAAAATGGTCTTAAGTATGGTGCATGTATGTACTTTCAACCTTTTAGAAACTTTCCCCCACTGAAGCAATTGCTACAAATGTCCAGGATCCAGAAAGGCAAATCAGCATCACATACAGTAGTGAGGCAAGTTCAGCAGACTCTGACAGCAACTCCACTTTTTTGAGAGGAAGAGTCATCCGTATCTCCTTCACCACCATTACCAAGGATAAACCCAGGAAACCTAAAAGAATAAAGTAAGAAGTAGCTCAACAAAGAAGGTTGCAGGAACAGCTACAGATGCAATGGGGGTAAACAAGTGTTCTTCATGGGAAGGAGGCAATATCAGTAGTTGGTCCAGAAAACATAGTGGATATTATAGCTCAGAAGGGGGCAATGATAGCAACTGGTCAAGAAAACCTGATGGAGACTGCAGCCAAAATGTCATCGAGGCACAGGTCAGGAAGCATAGGAAAACTAGGAGCAGTTTCAAAATTCTCAAATAGCATTTTATTATTAACAGCAAAATAAAAAATAAAAATTGTTCAGTATATCTATTTACAATGACAGCACAAACATAGAAAGAAGAGTCTTTCTGAGTTGTTCTTCTCAATTTCCAGTCTCAATCTCTCAGTCTCTGTCTCTCCCTCTTGCAAATCATTGCAGCTCTTTTTATAACAAGTCTTTGCAGGGAGCTCATTAAGAGAACATTCTGCTTCTCACACAGTGTTCTTGTCAGTTTCAGCAGGTGCAGCAAAAAGAACATTGTGATCCAGAACTGATCTCTTGCTGACAGCTCTGGAAATATTTTTCAAACCAGCTTCTCAGGTTAACCCCTTGAATTCCAGTTTTTGCAATAATTTCAACAGTATAACTATATACAGTTTTAAACAAAGGGATCCCAGTATCACATACAGTTTTACACAGAGATTCACATATATTTTTATACCCACAGATATGCAAGGGAGAAGAAAAGACAGAAATAGCAAGGGAAGGCAGAGACATAGCAAGAGATGAAGAATTGTGAAACCATAGGAGTGATCAGTTCCTAGGTCTCACCAGAAAATGTGGTTGTGCAACCACACACAAGAGACAGAGAAGGAGAGGATAGAACAGACCCTTGTGATTAAACTCTTTCTGCATAACAAATGGGGCAAGGCCTTATTCAACCCTGTCACACGAAAGCAACATAATATATATATCCAGTATTCAACTTACAGTAATACAGGAAAGAGTATTAAATAAAGGTCTGAGTTTTGCACCTTAAGTCAGTATCAATAAATTTAGGACATATTTGGAGCTTCAAAAATGTAGAAGAATACTGAATTTGAAGTGCAGTACTTCTCTGCAGTCTCTGATATATGTCATCATCCCATTAATGCTGCCATACAGGGTGCTACACAGAATACCTTATTGGACACTGAGGGGCTATTGATCAGTCAGCTGCCATTCCAAAGAAGAGATCCACTTTTTGTCCACTAATGAACAATACATTTCTCACATTCATAAAAGCATGTGAGTATGACCTAGAGGCCCATTATCAAGGGGGTCAACAGAAAGTGTACAGCAACTGGTCCACAAAGGAGTGGCATGCATCAAAATAATTGTAATAATGCTGCTCTCATTATAAAACCATCAGACAAGGGGGGACGCATTGTTGTGATGGATATGGATGCCTATAATAAGAAAGTTTACCAACAACTTTATGTACAAACCGTGTACAAAAAACTCTCTCAGACCCAATAATGGGACTTAAAAAGAGAGTGGACAATCTGATTATGACAGCTGATATTAATGGACAAACTGATGATTAAACAAAGGTGCTTTTATTGACTGAGTACCCCTCTGTGATATATATACTGCCAAAGGTACAGAAAACCTTAGGACCCCCCCCAGTAGTCCCATTATATCAAGGGTGGGCTCATTAATGGAGCCCCTTTCCTAACTGGTGGATTATTATATCAAACCAAAACCACTAGTGGGTAACCTGAGGTCTACCTCCAGGGCACCAGGGATGTTTTGAACATCTTAATAGATAACAACATCAAGGAATCTAGCATGCTGGTGACCATGGATGTGGAATCTCTTTATACCAACATCCCTCACAAGTTCAGTTTGGAGGCATAACAATATTCCTCCAAGAACATGAGGACATGAATAACTGCTTTCTAGCCTACTAATGGACATGGCCAAATATGTCCTAGAATGTAACACCTTCCGTTATAAAGGGGAATTCTACATACAACAAAGTAGCATGGCTATGAGGTAAACTTTTGCCCCCAATTATGTCAATTTGGCCATGAGTATTTGGGAGTGCAGGCATGTATACTTAGACAGCAACCCCTTTCTTCCAAAAATAAAACACTGGAAATGTTACACTGATGATTGTTTTATGGTGTGGGAGGTGATGGTACAGGAACCATAGGATTTCAAAAAATATTTGGAATCCCAAGAACCAGGCTTTAAATTTTCAATTGTATGAGACAGAAGTGAGAGCTTGTTCATGTACTTGAAAATCAGGAGGGAAAATACTGCTGACATCAGCACCATGCTGTATAGATGTTTTGCAGATCCCTTGGCTGACCTGTTCAATAGTTCATTGGAATCGGGTGTGATCCCACAGGACTGGAGAAAGGCATAGGTAGTGTCACTCCATTTGAGTGGTCCCAATTACAGACTGATCAGTCTAACCTCAATCATGTCTAAGCTGATGGAGACCATATTTAAGGAAAAGTTAGTAAAGTATCTGGAAAAGAAGGGTCTCCAGGAGAAGAGGCAACATGGCTTCATGGGAAGGTGATCATGTCAAACAAATCTGGTTGATTTCATGACTGGATTACTAAAATAGTGGACAAGGGCCAAGTGGGGGACATCCTTTCCCTGGACTTCAGCAAGGCATTTAACTCTGTACCACACACTAGGTTAATCAGGAATCTGGCTGATCTAGGGGTTGACAAGGACTTGAGCAGGTGGCTGAAAAAGTGACTGAGGTGAAGAATCCCAAGAGAGATGGTGGGATGACAGCTCTCCAGCACCAGGGAGGTCACCAGTGGGGATCCACAGGGCTTGCTGCTCAGACCAATGCTGTTCAAGGTCTACATCAGTTATACTGGTGATGGCATTAAGGGCAAAATGTGTCTATTCACAGATGACACCTAGATCTGTGGGAGGGTGGACACAGTAAAAGGGATACAAGACTTAAAGTAGGATTTGAAACAGCTAGAGAGGAGGTCCACAATTTGGCAGCTTGTCAATGCAAAGTTATGCACATTGATGCCAAGAACCTGAGGATTGAGTAAAGTCTGGGAGGGGTCCAGGTATCTATATCAGGGGAGGAGAAGGATCTAGGAATGATGACAACTAGTGATCTAAAGCAGTCCACACAACATAGGAGGGCAGCAGTAAAGGCAAATAAAATGTTGGTCTGTATTGCCAGAGGGATCAGCAGCAGGTGAGAGGAGGTAATACTGCCATTGTACAGGTAATCAGTGAGACTGCATTTGGAGTACAGTGTGCAGCTGTGGTGCCCATACCTTAAAAAGAACATAAAACTGCTGGAGACAGTGCAAAGGATGGCAACAAAAATAACTATGGGTCAACAGGGTAGGATGTACGAGGAACGGTTGAGGGCACTGAACATGTACTCCCTGGAAGAGAAGGGAGAGAGATGAGACATGATTGAGACCTTTAAATATTTGAAAGGAATAAATAGGGTGGAAAAAGAGGCTCTCATCATGCTGAGTGGAAACCAGAAATCAAGAGGACACAGTCTTAAATTGGAGGATGGCTTAGAACAGAGACTAGGAGGAATTTCTTCACTGAGAGGGTGGTAGTAGGTTGTAATGTACTTCCAGAGGAGATGGTTGCATTGAAAATTGTTGGTAGCTTCAAGAGAGACTGGGAAGGGTCCTACAGGGTCATAATGTCATACGCCTAATAGCGTACAACATTATAGCTAACCCAAAACAGTGCTGTCCATGACAGCGAATGGTGCAATACCGCGTATACTGCTGTACGCAGTATTGCACCATTCACACACTCCCAGGCAAAGGATAAGACCTCTGCTGGGAGTGGATTCCACCGAGCAGCTGCAATGGCTCACTAGACAGAGCCACAGCAGCAGGAACCCAGGTGCTGTGTCTGGGACTGGGTTTGTTTCCCAGTCCCAGACATTGTGTTTGTTTCCATGGATTGTGCACTCCCTGAGCTGGACCCCCCCAAAGTTGAGAATCTTTAGTGGGGGGGTCTTGGAGGCACAGCCCCCCTTAACAGGGGGTGTGGGGCATGGAGTCCCCCCAAAAAAAAGAATTGTGCCGCATGGCACTATAGCACCGTATTGGCAGCATGATTTGCCATGGTTCATAATGTCATGCAACATTATGACCCCATGCCAGGAAGGGTAGATGGGGTGGGCAGAGTCAGTAGCTTATGCTAAGGGACCTGCTATGCAAGCAGCCTAGATAGACGTAATGGCCTTATTCTGCTGGCTTTGTTGTATGTTCTTATGCGATGTAGAAAGCCCACCGACTAAAATACACTGTTAACAGCTGATAGTTGCTACCCCGCCACACCATAAACAACGTCCCTAAGGGACAACTAATAAGAGTTAGAAGAAACTGCAACCAGGAGAGTATGTACTGTAAATGGACAAAGCTGGCATTATTGAACAATGTTTTATAGAAAGGGGTTATGGTAAGAGGGTAGTGGAGAAAATAAGACAGACATGGATGCACTTACAAAGGAACAGCTCTTGGTACCCAGGGAGATGGAAAATGAAATCCCAAATATTTTCAATCACATGGGTGTGGTGTGTTTATTTACTCTTCTGATGCAAAACGGGTGGAAAATACAGTCTATAAGAACAGGGACATACTGAGGTAGAGCCTAAATTGGGGGAATGGGTGGAACATCACCAAGGGTGGTTAATCACAGGGCAAGGAACTTCAGGGACACATTAGTGCACAGTGTCCAACAGGCACAACCTAAAGTCTCCTGGGTGCCCCACCTCAATCTGGCACAGAAAATGTGTCAGATGTAAATACTGCCCTGTGGTGGTCACTACAAATTTCTTCTTGAACCCTAAAACTGGGGAAATAATGGCAATCAAAGATTTTATTACCTGTGACACTACTAATGTCATTTAATTGGCCACTTGCTCATGTGGAGCTTTTTATGTGAGGTGCACAAAAAGGAGACTTAAGGATCATGTTTTTATTTATTTTATTTATTATTTGTCATCTCAGAGTTACACCTTTGAGCTAAAAGCTCTTTTACATAGGTTCCACATCAGGTAAGGTTCAAACAAATGGTACATACAGAATAAAACACATAAGGTATAGACAGAGTCAACTACAACACATAATTTACAATTGTTGGTGAAATCCTAGGGTTACAAAGAGGAAAAAGCTGTACAAAATGAAACTGTACTATATACAAGAAGCAAATGCATTAGTTCATATGATGACGTACACACAGTATTCATGACAGTTTTGATAAGCTATGAGTGCAGGGGTCACAGGGCTAGTGCAGTGAGGAGAGGTGGAGATGTTTGATAATGGAGCAGTTAGGCTGACTATGAAAAGGTATAAAGGGGGAGATGGCTGGGGTAGGGGTAGAAAAACATTGCGCAGACAGAGGTCTCCTTGTTAGTGATTATTGGGGAGGGTAAGCAAGGGGTTTTGGAAGGGGATGGTGAGAAAGGAAACAATTACAGGGGGGTGGAATGAGTAGTGACAGAGGGGTGAGGATTGGGAAGAGAGGAAACATGAGGGGAATAGAGGATATGGGGAATGACTAAAGCAAAATGGGAAAGGTGAATGAGTGGGCAGGGTGGGCAGGGAGTGGAGAGACAGAAGGGGGATGGCAGGAGGTTAGAACATGCAGTCACAGGAGTGGAGTATTGTCAGGTATTAGAGTAGGAATTTCTTGAAAGTTCCAAGCTTAGGCACATTTATAACTTCTGGGGTAGTTCATTGAGCCAGAGGGGTGCCTTGTAAGCTTAGGATCTCTGTGCAAGTGCCGTGTGATGAAAAGGGATATGTAGAGCATTTTGAGTTTTCCCTCTGATCTGGCACGAGTTAGACGCAGATTTAAGGAGGTCTGTAATGGTCTGAGGAGTTAGACCGAGGAGAGCTTTTTCCCTAGCAGGCAGGTTTGGTATTTAATCCTCCCCTGAAGATTAAGCCACTTAGACTTGGAGTAAAGTTTGCAGATTTAAGTGCACCTATGCGCCCTGTGTATTAGAGAACACATGAGGGCAATAGCTGCTATGAATAACAAATCAGCTCTGGCAGTATATGAGGAAAGGATAGGGGCAGAAAGTGTGCATGAATCTAATTTCACAGATACAGAAAAAGTCATACTAGTTCTGGGAGGGGGGTGGCAATAAAAAGAGACTAGCTTTGGGAAAAGTCTATTGGATCTACCAGTTGGGTGCCTTGGCATGGTCAAGTCTTAATGACTAGGGCAAGCTGGCACCAATATTGTGAAACATAAATTGTGAAAGTGATTAATTTGTTCTGTTTATATTTTACGGATGAACTCAAGAAAGGGTGAAGAGAGAAAAAAACTGAACTGCAACAATAGATGATGAACTCTAGAAAGGGTGGAGAGACAGAAAAACCTGAACTGCAACAATATACAGATGCTCGTCTGCCCTTATCATATCTATCACTATTCATAATAAGTGTTAGATTCCTGTAATGGTACTTGTTTGATAACTTTACAAGTTTATACTTCTTTTTGCACGTAGTGGTGACTAGATGCACTTTATTGTTAACTGTGCCTTAAAAAAGCCTTCTATAAAAGGCCTTAACAATAGGGGCCACACACCTTGACAAGGCACCAGAAGCAAATGATGTGAAATATTGGGTCTCTAGTGGGTCCTCTTGTGTTGTGGTCTGACACAGAGTGTAAGTTTCTGCACTCTTTTTTGCACTTAAATTTTAAAATGAAATACAATGGAAGCAAGTATTTCATGCAACTAGCAGTGCTTTATGGTTCATTACAAGCCTGAGTGCTAAATTCTTTTTCTTGCTGCCAAGGTGTGGGATTTGTAACACTGCACTGAGCCAATAGCATTTTTCCCCTCGGGGATCAAGAGATTCTGGCACCAGCTCTGCACACGCCAGGTTTCTGGGGAATCAGCTGAACGACGGCTGAGTTACTAAGGTGCAAAAATAGGTGTTTAACATTACAGTGCATAATCAACCATGACATAGAAGGTGTTACCATGTCTGAATACTATTTCTTACAGGTATTCAGGTGGGAGGGTTAGATTGGGTGCTATTAGGGTGTGAGAAGGAGTTTTCATTTTTACTGGCAGGGGTATGGAGGGAGGGTGGGAATTAATGCTGTAAGGGCTGGTTTATGTGTGGTTGGCTGTCTTTTAATATATTTACTGGCCAGTGCTGGGGGGGGGGTGGCAGATAGGGTAATATGAGGGTGGAGGGAGTTCTGTTGTTCTTTTTAAGACAACTTGCCAGTGAAGTCACACTTTTGTAGAGTTTGACAAATAGCCATAATCATTGTGAAACTCTGCAAAGTGGGCCATTTTACCATTGTTTTGCAGGGAAGTTTTCATTAGTTGCATCTCTAGTAACAAAGAAGGTAGACAAAGACATGCCTGTTGATGTTGTATATCCAAACTGTATTTATTTATTTATTTAAAATCTGGTTACTAGTGTAGGTACACTGAGCTGAGACTTATTTCCAGGAGCAACCCGAGGAAAAGGTACAGCAAGGGTAAATACAAACATTAGTAAGCAACCTCATTTACACAGAAAAAAAAACATTCAGTGCTAGTGAGACAATTGATTCATAATTTGTACAAGTCGATTACACATACAACTAGAGTAGAAGTTTTCACATGGTTTTGAGAGGGAATTGCAATTGCAAGAAGGCTGAGTAGAGAGCCTTGGTATGAGCTTAAATGAAAGGATGGATGAGAAAAGCCAGAGGGAAGAGGGAAGCTGGTTCCAGAGAGCTGGAAGTCAGTACGAGAAGGCTGCTTGCTCAGCACTTGAGTGTGGGAGAGGGATGAAGAGTGTACGTGATCTCTGGAACATAGTTCATAGACAGATTTAGTAATGCATTACCATATAGGAAACTAAAAGAAGAAGTTTCTCAGATTAGGAATACCATGCAACCTAGTGAAACGGAAAGATGGCTGAGAGACAGAATGCAGAGAGTATGTGTAGATATAGATTCCAAGTGGGTTGGGGTAGGCCGTGGGATGCCACAGGGGTATGTTCTGGGACTGATCCCTTCTAATAATCTAAATATACAAGGATGAAGATCAGTTTGTCCCAATCATTGGTGGGGTCCACAGATGTGGGCACTGCTCACACTGCAGTGATCTTATTACTAGAAAAATCTTTAAGGGAGAACAGTCAGCACTAGGAGTCCACATCCAAGTGTGTAGCTGGTCCCAATTTGCACTTTGTGTGCAAAAACATTTTATTTTACTTACTGTTTGCTGCAGAATACTAGATTTTATCAGAATGATTTTTCTGACTTCCAAACTGACATTGCCTGTAACTATGAAATCCAGAATCCCCTAAAACAGCAATCACAGCAGGGCTGCAGTAGTGGGCGAGTCAATAGCCTGCAGTGCATGTTAGAGTTTTTATAAACTCTGATAATTTTTTTTTTCACTGGCCCCACTGCTCTCACTCCTCCTTGGGCTGAGTACAGTCACAGAGAACAGTACTAGCAAGCAAGCAATCTTTTTTTATAAAATAAGCGCCTTTTCAAAACCAAGGTGCTTGTGCAACATGATGAATATAAAATACAGCAATAAATAACAAGCACAGTAAAATAAAAACCAGTAAATACATCAGCAGCATTAAAAGTCAGAATAGACTAGATTAAATAGGAAGGTTTTAAAAACAGTTTTAAAACTTTGGATGGTCAGGCAATCCTGCACCCAGCGAGGTAGAGAATTCCACAGGGTCGGGGAAATAAAACTAAATGACCTGGCCCCAGATGTCTTTAAACAGACCCTGGGAATCTCTAGCAATCCCTCATCGGTGGATTGGAGAAAGCGGGGGGACAGTAGGGATGATTGAGATCTTGCAGGTAACTAGGTCCCTGGTCATGTAAGGCCTTACAGATCAGCAAACCAACCTTGAAGGTGATGCCACTGTACTGGCAGCCAGTGCAGTCCGTGGAGCACAGGCATTATATGACTGGTCCTATAGGTACCAGTCAACAGCCTGGCTGCCACATTCTGCACTAGCTGCAAGCGGCGGATATCAACCCCTGGTAGCCCTAGGTAGAGGGCATTGCAGTAGTCAAGGCGGGAGGTAACAAAGGCGTGGACCAAAGTTGGAAGATCATCGGAAGGAACCAAGTGCTTCACCCAGGCGATATTCCTCAGATGGTAAAATGAGGTTCTGATGACTGCTGACACCTGAGATTTAATGGTCAGGCAGCCATCAAAAATATTGCCCAGGTTCCGCACCCTGTCTGAGGTAGTTAGCTGAACACCACCAAGCCATAGTCCTGAAGGTGAGCCTGCCAATAAACCCGCCTCCCGACAACCTGGGTCCACAACCAACACCTCAGTTTTTTCTGGGTGTAACTGCAGCCAGCTCAGGCTCATTCAATCCTGGATCTCGGTAAGACAGTTGTTAAAGACTGAGACAGCATCATCCTGACCAGGCACAAAGGACATGTACATCTGAGTATCATCTGTGTAGCAGTGAAAACTCAAGCCGTACTGCCTAATAATCGCTCCTAATGGCAGCTTGTACACCGCAAACAACATGGGTGACAAGATGGAGCCTTGCGGCACCCCACAGGATAGGGGGAGTGGTGCCGAGGAAAAAGTCCCAGACATCACTTTCTGAGTCCTAGCCTCGAGGAATGATTGAAACCATCTGAGGACCATACCAGACAGTCCACAGATGAACCACAGGTGCTCCAACAGCACAAAGGTCCATGGTGTCAAATGCTGCAGAGAGATTTGGAAGGACCAAGATGGAACGGGTCTTTCCATCTCTCGCTATTAGGAGTCATTACCCGGACAAGGGCTGTCTCAGTACTATGTCTCTTCCTAAATCCGGACTGGAGAGAATCATAGACATTGTGGCTGGTCAAATGATCATCCAACTGTGATGCAACCACCTTTTCAATAACCTTACCCATAAAGGGCAGGTTAGAGACAGGTCTGTAGTTTGCCAGACAGTCCAGGTCCAGGGAAGGCTTTTTAAGGAGGGGCCGTACCACAGCCTCCTTCAGGGGATCCAGAAAGATCCCCCTCTCCAAAGATATCCAGACTATCTTGGCAAGGTCTGGGCCAATTTTATCCACACAGCATACTAAGAGGTGTGTAGGGCCCGGGTCCAAACTACAGTTGATCGGTCGCAATGACTGGATGACCATCACAGTGTCATTGATTGTGGGCAGGCAGAAGTCAAGCCACACAAACTGGGTGTCCGACATCTCCTGCTGACCACCACAACTCCCATTAGAGAGGGTCGGGTGGACACCAGACCAGATTGTGGCAACCTTATCTGCGAAGAATCGAGCAAACTCCACACACCATTCTTGTGAAAAATCACTTCCAGGCTGGAGACAGACTGGATTGTACAATCTGTCCACAGTCTGGAAGAGTTGGGCTGTTCGATTCTGCACAGCAGCAATTTCCCTGGACAGGAATTCTGCTTTCTTATGGGTAATTGCTGATTGATAGACCCCGTAATGGTCCATCAATTGAAGTCTGTCACACTCCAGGCCCAACTTCCGCCAACACCTCTCTAGCCTTTGTCACACTCTCCTCATCTCCCTCAAGGTCTCATCAAACCAAGGAGACCTGTGGCAAAGAGTGAGGGGATGAACACAAACAGGAGCAATGGAATCCAGGGCTCCTACCACCGTCTTATTATAGGTAAGTACCAGGTCCCCAGGATCCATGCATTCATTCGGTAAACCCGATAGGTCCAGCACCACCATAAGGCCATCAGGAGAAACACCCCTCAAAGAGCGGTACCAGACCATCTCCATAGGGACTGGCCTACTGTGGGGGCCACAAAGCTGAACCCAATGGTATGGTGGTCAGACCACCCGACTTGTTCCACCACCAAGTCAGATATCTCCATCCCCAGGAGAAACACCAAGTCCAATGAATGACCACCAATATGGGTTGAGGAGGAAATAACCTGTGTGAAGCCCAGTGAATTCATTAGCTGGAGGAAGTCTTGACCAAATTGCAAGAGTTCATCGTCGACCCAGGCATTGAAATCACCCAGGATCAGCCATCTGGAGGATGCCAATGTCAGGTCAACAATGAAGTCTGTGACATCCCACAGGAAAACATTCCCATCTCTTGGTGGATGGTAGATGAGAAGAATCCTGCACCCCACACCCTCGCCCATGATACATTCAAAGGAGTTGGTGGTCTCCACTGGTACCTCCACCAGGTTCAGTTCCGATCTAAAACAGATGGCAACTCCCCTGCCCCTACAATCCATCTTTGGCAGTGTATCACTGAGTACCCAGCTGGAATTGCTGATGCCAAAATTGGATCAGCATTCTCATCCAGCCAGGTCTCGGTGATGCAAGCCAGGTCCGATATGCCAATGAGATCCTCTATTATAGCGGTAGTGTTCTTAATGGACCTGGCATTACATAACACCTCCTGAGTAGGATGAGTAACCAAGAAAGACCATGTTACTTGCCTGCTATAAGCAGAGCCCTTGGGTATGGGAACCAGACAAGGAAAACCCCTTTCCTGGACCCATTTTGCCCCAGGGCATCTCCTTGTCCCCACTATCCCAATCTGCCCATTCCTTTCCATTCCCCCTCCAGGCCCAGCCCTCGTCCTCTGCCTCCTAGCAATCCCCAGAGCCCAGCACCATCCATAAACCTCTGAGGACAATGAGGGACAGGAAAACTGATGGAGATCTCTAAGCCTGGAGGGGGAATAATGCCTGACCATCACTATACCTTCCCAACACATCTCTACCACACTCTGCAGACACAAAATTACAAATATAATCCACACCACACTCAAACACCTACCACCCACAGACACACAACTACTCAATCAGCCTCACAAACTCCCACACAGCACACCCATAAACACTCAAACTTAATAAATACCCAAAATATAAAAAATTATATATACAAGTTAAACCCAAAACAAAATAACTAATAAGGTAAAATTAAATTAGAGACTAAAGAGTAGCCACAACTCTTTCCAAAAGATCTGATTATAATCTCTGGGAGCTCTCACCTCACCGGAGGAAAAGGAAAAATACTGACTCCCCAACCTATCTCCCGCCTAGGTTGGGGTACAGTAAACAGAATTAACACAAGGTATCAAAGTCAAAATAGGACACTCTCACTGACCAACAGGTTCAGAGAATAAATAAAGAAAAGTCAGACCATCTAACTGGTGCAGTCCCTGTTGAGTTCTCAGAAAATCCTTGGACTTTAGTTTGAATAGGCCTCCTGAACTGGGTTTGCAACTAATCCTCCAGCTTTAAGCAAATTTGACTGAATTACCAGGGAATCCTCCGCCATTACACAAACAGGCCTCCTGTTATCTCGCGCTGCCCAACCATTCCCCCAAAGAGGCACCGCCAGGAAAGAAGACCACAACTAGGTTTCAATGAGGGACAGGCTCTCCATTCTGACCCCCAAAAACCCAAGGAGAGCTGGGCACCACGACGTTTGTCCTCCAACAACACCAGACCCAGCCTCCTGTGTGGTTGACAACCCTGGCGGATTCCACCCTGGGTTCAGACAGGGCCCACTCAGTAAATACAGGGCCCAAACACTGAAGACCTGGAAGTACAGCAGGACCAGCAAATGTTTGATCTGAGCTGATAAACATGCACTGCAGTCTATTGATTCTCCCACTAGTGCAGCCCTGCTCTGATGTCAGCTGCAGAAGAGTCTGGGATTTGTAGTTATATAAAATTTCAGCTTGGAAGTCAACAGACTCTGTCTGAGATATTCTACTATACTGCAGAAAACAGTAAGTAAAAAAAAAAAACTGTTTGCGTACAAAGCGTTGATTGGGACCAGCCTCACATTTGTGTGTGGGGCTCTTAGTGCTGACTGTTCCTCTTTAAGAATATTAGTTTGGGTATGAAACATTCAATCTGGGAATTCTTTAAACATAATATTATTAATGATATCTACTGTCTTATTTGCTCATGTGGAAAATGGTATGTAGAAAAAATGCAAAGGTGCTTCCAGGATCATATTTCACAGCATAAAACCCCATTTGGATAGGTAATACTTATCATGCAATTGCTCATCACATCAGCAATTTAAACACTGACATGGTTAGCCACTTGAAATACAAAAAAAGTCATTGTGGGAAGATGTGGCAATCTAGCTAGGAAGTTGGCTCAATGAGATGCAGTTTGGCTGTTAGCACTAGAAACAACTCAACCTAAGGGATTAAATGATGATTTAGATCTACAGTAAATGTATTCTTGGATTAACTGCAATGTTCAAATTGCAGAAATGGCATCAGTTTAGTGACAAATACGTTTTTTGTTTTTTTTTGCAGTTCTACACTGGGCCAATGAACTCAGTGAAAACATTTGCAAGTTCTTGGCAGATTTCTGAAAATGAAAAACTGAATACATTCACAAGCATGAAGGCATTGGCTGGATAAACTTCACATGAAAAAAATCTTGGCTGTATGGTTTAATAATGTAAACTATTGTTTTCAGCTCTAGCACTTTATATAATTGTTTGAATGCTTTTATTAATTAATTTGCTCTGTGCCTGCATTGCCAGTATCCCCATTTATTGAAACATGTAATAGCTAGCAAGAACTTAGAAAAGTGTAATTGTGGCCAGAAAAATGAATTTATAAAAGTGATTAGATTAAGTATTAAAGTAAATCTGAAATTTATAAAGAATAAATTGGGTTTAGCATTGCCTTTGTTTGATTGGCTACTCTATATAAGTGTTGGTGAGTACTGTAGATGTTACCTTCTGATACAGGCTGCCAGACCAGATGAAACCATTTGAAGCATTTTGTGGGATCTGTTCTTAAAGCCCTATTTTTGCTGTGGGGTCATGCTTTGAATTAAACAATTTATAGTATCTTCCCCTGTGATGAGTTTTAGAAACATATCATTTTTTGGCAGAAATGGACCATTTGGTTCACCCAGTCTGCCAAGTGGCCCCTGCATAGTCTGCCTCTGCGGTCCCTATCTGGTGTCCTGTGACCCTCCCTCCTCCTTTCCTGTTTCCTAATATTCCCCAGTATCTATCCCCACTGAAATTAATATGCTGCAAATACAAGAAGAATTAACTTTCAAGACATTGAGAAATAATTCTTAGAAAGTGTAGTTCTTCACAGTCTATTAGGGCTGGGAAATATGTACTGATCTGTTTATCTTGCTTTACTGGGCCAGCACCAGTAGTAAGTGAGCAACATAACTTCACAGAAGTATCTGAACTAGTCATGATTTAAAAAAAATTCTCCCACATGTGTGTGTTGGATACTGCCCCCACTACTTTACCAGGGAAGTTTTAAATTACTTTATATCTAGTAACAAGAGAGGTAGATAAAGGCAGGCCTGTTGATGTATTTATTTAAGCAATATTCCACAACAGGGTGTGGGCTATACTGGGATTTACTCACGCCTTGCATGGTTTGGTCACGAGGCCACAGACCAAGTGGTCAAATTAACACAAGGCATGAGTAAATCCCAGTATAACCCACATCCTGGAGTGGATTATTGTGATTATACAATGTCCTTTTTAAAGACAAAATAAAGAAAAGACTTGAAAATACTAAATTTTTAGCTTTTTTAATAGTTTTTTTGTTAAAATATCCTTCTTCCTTAAGTTAAAATAGTCCATACAGAAGAACAGTAAAGATTCCTTTGTGCTCTATCATGCCCCCAACCCAATATACTTTTCTTTATTACCTATATTTTCAGCATTTCAGTGCTTGTCAGTGCCTGTAAGAATGACACAGAGGAAGAGTTGCCCTGAAGGCAGAGGCAGTGAAGAGCACATATTACTTAGTGTCAGCAGAGTGGGCTGGAAACAGGAGTGAACAGCATTTTTTTAATGACTGGGAGCAAGCAGAATAAGTGTTTTTCTTTACTACAGAAACTGAGCTTGTGAAAACTGGAAATATCGAGGGCAAAACCACTATTTGTCTTAAGTACAGATTAACACAGGCTGTGTCAATGATACCGACAGAAAGCAAGCAAGCCAACACAGAAACAGTTTTTTTGTGTAGTGCTGAACACGAGCTGGGAGAGAGATGGTGAGTGCAGAAACGGGGTGTGAGAGTGAGAGCATGACACAGCAGCGCGAAAAACAGTCATTTCCTGGACGTGCTGAGGACAGTGAGAAACAAAGGCAAAAATACTGTTTTTGTGTTGTACAGATTAAAACACAGTCTGTGAGTGAGACTGAGAGTCAGCAAGCCTAGAAACAGTGATTTTGTGTACTACAGAGCACGGGCTCTCAGAGCGAGTGAGCAGAGAGATGGAGATAGAGAGAGAGAGAGAGAGAGAGAAAGAAGAAATGTGAAACAGTCTTTTCAGAGACATGCCTTCTGTCTCACACGTGAAACAAACAAAAACAAAATTGGGGGGTTATATGTAATAAATTGCTGTGCTTGTTAAGAACCGCTTTCACATTGTGTTTTAGCAGGGCATTAAAAAATGGTGTAGTTCTTGTTTTGAATTTCGGGATCGGATTGATTTAAAGATACGGTTGACTTGGTCTGACTGGCACTTTCTGCATGGGTTATTGTGAGATTTACTCATGGCTAAAAGTGCCAGTCAGCAATCAAAATGAGGGATTCTTGATACCCATTGTATAATTATTTATTTAGTCTTTGGTAACCAGGTAAGGCCCACTAGGCAAACGTGCCTGTTTTCAGGGGCTACCTGGGAGCACTGGGTGGTTAAGTGACTTGCTCAGAGTCACACAGTATGCAAGTGGAGGTTGTGAAAATCAAACCCATGTCTGGACTGCTGGATGTACCACTACTCTAACCTCTAGGCTATACTGCCAGCCCCATGTATACCCAGCTTTTAGTGAAGCAGTTGACAAAGTACCACAGGAAACTAACAGAGAAATTGCACAGATGGCAAATGCCATGCAACCCAATAAAATGGATTAAAAGCTATTTGAGGTACAGAATGCACAGGACTTGTGTGGAAATTGAGCAATCCAAGTAAGTGAGGGCAGGCAGTGGCGAGACACAGTGGTCTGTCCTGAGCCTGATCAAAATTAATATGTCAAAAAGGGACAAAGAGGTTGGGGTGAACAGCTGAGTTTCAAAGATTATGAACAAATATAATGTTGAAGGAGCTGTTAATTCAGAGCTGTATGTAAAATGGAGTGAAAGAGAAGCTAGACAATTTTAAGGACTGGGCAGTTGACTGGGGCATGTGTTTTAATGTAGGAAAATGTAAGGTAATGAGTACAAGTTCTAGAAGCTGAGGAGGATCTAGGAGTAATCAGAACAAGGAACTTTAAAAGTTCCGAGCAATGAGCCAAGATGCAAGACAACTAACAAGGTATTAGGTAACATAAAGAGGAGCTTTCTTAGCAGGCTCAGTGAAATGATAATGCTGCTGTTCCAGTCAAATGTAGGGCCCCATCTGGAGCACAGTGCACGTTTTGGTCTCTATCCTTGGAGAAGAACATGATAGAACTGAAAATTGTGTAGAAGAAAGCAACTAGGTTGGTTAATGATATGAGGGTAAAGAGTATCTTGAAGCTTTGTTAGAGCAAGAGCTGCACTCACTAGAGTACCGTAGATTAAGATGGGTTATGATTATGGTATGTAAAATCATGCATCATGATGGGGAGGCTGACCCAGGTAAGTTTGCAGAGCTCAGTGGGGAGGGACGGATGAGGGGTCATTCACATGAACTGATAATGGGGTTACAGGCTAGGTCTGAGAAAAAAAATCATTTTCAGATCAAGCTGTGAGAAAGTGGAATGGTCTGTCACAGAAAGTGGTAGAAGTGGTCAATGAGGAGGCTGGATGTCTTTCTGGGGTTATGCAGGATAAAAGGATATACTTGCTAGGGTGATAGAGGGGCATACATGATGAGCATTGCCTCCTTCCATCCAAACTAATGTAATGTAATGTAAAAAACAATGTCGGAGTGAGTGAGTGGAACAGCAAAGGAGTGGAATAGGTAACTGGTGTCATTAGCATTAGCCAGCATCAGCAGAAGGAAGTGGAGAAGCAGGGGAATCTGCCAGTCAACTAAGGCAAGGAATGTGTTCACTACCATGTAACAGTCACTGCTGTGAAGGGCAGAACGTCAAAGGTAGGCCAAAACTTGGAACAGGAGCAAAACAGAGCAACACAGATCTAGGGTAGGAGAATAAAACTTTTTAAACAGGGCACAGGAGACAAAAGTAGAAACAAACAAAAAAGGGGAAAATTAGAAAAAGTCTACCAAGGGTAAGGGTACAACAGTATTTCTAGGTAACACAGGGATAATAGAAGTTGTGAATGCTGGGACTAATACAGTGCAGTGGTTGTGAGGTGGCAGTTTTCAGAGAGACCTTCTGGAGACTGCAGTACTGCCCCATCTGCACACACCCCTCTGAATTGAGGGAAGAAGTTGCTGGACTCCAGGCTGAGTTGGATAGGATTTGGGAGTGTCTCTTCCACCACCCAGGGGTCACCAAGTCTTCCACTGTTATCTCAGAGGATGCCTGTGAGGAGGAATGGCTGGATTATGGTGGGCTCTGTAAAGTTGGGGGTGGTGGGACAGAGGTACATTCCTCAACTTGTACCACTACATAATTCCTACACTGCTCTAGCAGGGTGGCACTGCTGAAAGGAGGCACCCATGATAGTGACCAGGTAGGATATGGGGGCTTTCCATAGTGGACACCCCAAGGTTTGTGATAGAGGACCCCAGAGGAGGAGGAAACAACTTTTGGTGGGGGACTCAATTGTAAGGGGGATAAATTTGGAATTAGAAAAGGGGGGAGAGGCAGGTTAGGTGCCTACTCAGTGTCATGGACAAGAGGTATGGGAAGCAGATCCTGAGGATCACTAGGGCAGAAGGATGGGAGGCAGAGTTCAATGTCATTGTCTACCTGGGGACTAATAATCTGGCTATGGATAGAGCTGGGATAGTACAGGAGGAGTTTAGGGAGCTGGGGAGGGGTCTTAGATAGCTTACTCAGTGACTTTCACTGAGATACTGCCTGTCTACAAAAGTGGAAAGGGGAAGGATCTCCACACCAGGAGCTTCAACTCCTGGCTGAATGAATGGTGTGGAGAGGAAGGGTTCAGCTACATTGGGGACTGGGGGCCCACCTGGGAGGATATGTTCCTATACAATGGTGATGGCCTGCATCTATCTGGGAGGAGAACTACAGTCCTCAGTGGATGGTTTAAATGTTACTCTGATGAACATTTAAACTAACCGAGGGGGATGATGGCAGGAATTGGGGATGCAGAAACTGCACTGCCACAGATTGAAATAGAGAGCAAGGAGAACCAGAGGGGACAGGAATCTCCTAGGGTGCAAAATAATAAAGGAAGAAGGGTGATAAAGCTAGAGAGGGATGGAAACAGAAGTATTAAAAAGAGGGGGGAAGGATGGCGTGCAAAAAGGAAAAAAGGTGAGCGACAAGCAGAGTGGAAACAAAATCTTGAACGTGATGTGTGCAAATGCTAGAAGTCTAAGAAATAAGATTCCAAACGTAGAGGCCACCATGGTAGAAGCCAACCTATATATTGTGGCCAGTACTGAGTCATGGTGCACTGAAAACCATCACTGGGACATGGCCATTACATGTACTCTGCTCAGGAAGAACAGGGTGGGAAGGAAAGAAGGGGTGTGGTGCTTTATGTGAAGGAACACACAAACATGATGGAGATACAGGGAATATGGGGTGAGGCAGAGGTACTGTGAGTCACCCTGGAGATGAGGAATGGAACCCCCATTTGCACTGGAGTGATCAACAGACCTCCAGCACAAGGGGAGGAATTAGATAAGGTACTGGTGGAAGCCACTGGCAAGATGGCAGAAAAGGGGGAGGTGCTACTGGTGAGGGACTTCGACCTGCCAGTTATAGATTGGTGTCTCTGAGCAACATCTTCAGCTAGAAGCAGGGACATCCTGGACTCTGCAGGGGCCATTCCTCAGGCAGCTAGTAAGTGAACACACTTATATTGTGGTAATACTGACAGTATTGCAGACATCAAGGTGGGAGGCCACCTGGGGACCAGTGATCACTATGCCATTATCCAACTGCTCCATCTCTTCTCCCCCATCTGGATACATCCCTTCCTCTTCCTTCCTTCCAACTACACCACCTTTAAGACCATATACTCTCTGCTATGCTAAACTGTCCTCCATGTTATCAAATATGCAATAATGGCTGAACTAATCCTCCTGATATGACTGTACTGATTACCTTGTTTTCTCATTACTTTTTGTACAAGCAACAACAATTGATCTAACTCAGCCATATTACTTCACTCCTTATCCTTTCTACCCAACCATGGCACATCCATATCTAGGCATACTGAAGCCTAAGTACTGTACCAACTGCTCCTGATTGCTGTAAATTGTATTTATTCTGACCTTGCACTGTACCTACTACCTGATCTTGCTGTATATAGTAATTATCATGTCTTATGTATTCCACTATGAATGTATAATATACTCTTCTGTGTCTTTCATTGACCCAGGTCCACTTTGGAAATGAGTTCTGCTCAATGGTGTTTTGCCTGGCTAAATGAAGATTTTGAATTGAATTGAATTGAATGCGGTTCAGTACAAGGATGGCTATGGAATTAAACTACACAAGGGCAAGGGTCCTGAACTTCAGGAGGGCAGATTTTATAAAGATGGGTGAATGCCTCAAGGATGACCTAGCAGTGTGGGATGGCTTGGGTAGGGTGGAGGAACAGAGGGAAAAGCTAAAAGGGAATATAGTAAAGGCAACAAACCTCTGCATCAAACAAGTGAACAAAAGCAAGAAGAAAAAGAGACTACTATGGTTCTCAATAGAGATGACTGAAAAGGTAAAAGCTAATATGGTAGCATTTAGACTGTGTAAGGAGACACAGAGGGAGGAGGACTGAGAGGTGTATGCATCAGGGGAATCAGAGGGAAGCAGGAAAAGTAGTAAGGAGTGCAAAGGTACAAACTGAAGTGAGAATAGCCCAGGAGATAACGAAAGGGAACAAGACATTTTTTAGGCATGTAAGTGAAAAGAGGAAGACCAGGGATGTATTGTAAGGTTAAAAAAGGAATGGGGATTGTGCAGAGGGGGACTAGAAAAGGCAGAAATCCTGAACAAATGCTTTGTTCAATGTTCACAGAGGAAGGAGAAGGGGAGGGCACACAAAAAAGCAATACAAGCTTTGGAGGGAGGTGGACACTATTCCTATTTTGGAAGAGAGAGAGTCCTGAAGGGACTCACTAATCTGAAGGTGAACAAAGCAATGGGGTCAGATAGGGTGCACCCAAGGGTATTAAGGGAGCTCAGGAAAATGTTGGTTGCCCCTCTGACAGTTCAATTTAACAGCTCACTGGAAACAGGAGTGGTTCTGGAGGACTGAAGAAGGGTGGAAGAAGTCCTACTACAAAAAATTGGTAGCAGGGGGGAGGCTGACAATTATAGTCCACTCAGCCTAACATCAGTGGTCGAAAAGTTAATGAATCACTGCTGAGGGAAAGGATTGTGGAGGTTTCACAGGGAGGAATCATGTAAAACAAAACTGATAGATTTCTTTGACTGGGTGACAAAGGATTTAGATCAGGGGGGCAGTGGGCACCCACATAGATTTCAGTAAGGTTTTTGACACCATTCCACATAGGAGACTACTAAGCAAGCTGGGTAGCTTAGGAGTGGGTCTAAAGGTGCTGAACTGGATAAGAAATTGGTTAGGGGATATGTGACAGAGGGCGGTTGTAAATGGAGTTCACTGTGATGAAGTGAGGGTGCTCAGTGGGGTGTCTCAGAAATCAGTGGTGGGACCAGTCCTTTTTAATGTCTTTATAAGTGACATTTCAGAAGAGCTGTAAAAGAAGGTCTGCCTCTCTTCAGATGACAACAAAATCTGCAATCAGGTGGACACACCAGGGGGGTGGAAAGTAGGAGCAGAGACCTCAGAAAACTAGAGGAGTGGTCAAGAGTATGGCAGTTGGGGTTCAATGTGAAAAAGTGCAAAATAATACAATAAGGGCACAGAAACCCAGGGGCAGAGTACAAAATAGGTGGAGTGGTACTGATGACCACCACACAGGAAAGAGACCTGGGGGTAATCATTTCAGATGACCTAAAGAGGGGAGCATCTTTCAGAAAAAGAGATGTGCAAAAACAAGGGTCACAATTTGAAGATAGAGGGGGGACGACTCAGGGGCAATGTGAGGAAATATTTTTTCATGATGAGAGTGGTGGATGCATGGAACTGCCTTCCTGAAGAGGTCGTGGGGTCAAAAACAGTGGGGTGCCCTGAGACAGGGATAAGTTAAAAAAGTGGGTGACGGGTATTGCAAGTACGTGGTAGGCAATTTTTAGGAAGTAAGGGTCAAGGGTGTCGGCCCCAGCACTTTTTCCAGTATCCAACGCAGCGAAGAGGTCCTCACCTCTTTCAGTGAGTCAGTATTGGAAGGAAAGGGTGGCGAAGCTAATGGAGTTTCAGGCAGTTAGCTGGCAGTCTGGGAGCGAAGTATGTTTGCAGGGGAGTTATCAAATGCTATGCCTGCAGTAGCAAAGTGGTTATTGAATGCGTCAAGTATATCCATCTTTTCGGTTATAGTCGAGTTGCCAGAGGTAATTTTGGTCGGTGGTGAATTTCCTGGGGAGTGGCCTAGCAGATCATTGATTGTGTTCCAGAGCTTGATTGGGCTGTCTGTGGCAGAATCGAGTTCAGATTTGAAGAAGGTGACCTTCAATTCTCTGATTGTTTTGGTACATAAATTTTGTAGTCTCCTGAACTGGTTCCAGTCCACAGCAGTGTTCAGTCTGCGTGCTTTTTTCCAGAGCTTATCTCTTTCTAGAAGCAAGGACTTGATCTGAGGGGTGAACCATTTACACATTTTGGTCCTAGTTCAAACTTTAATCAGGGGAGCATACTTATTAAAGGCCCTTGATAGAATGTCATGGAAGACATTGTAAGCTGACGTAATTGTTTCAGCCACGTAGAAATCTTGCCACTGAGGGGAGTACTTAAGCTTGTTTAGGTAGGCATGTTCATTGAAGTTGTGCCTGGATCTCTTCATAGAGAACTTGCTGATGGGTGCTGGGTTGTTGGTGGATCTTACTCCCGCAATAAAACAATGGTCGCTGGCATCTGAGAAGAAGACATCAGCGTGGGAGAACAGATGAGGTTTACTCACCATTGGCACATCCAAAACTGTTTTTTTAGTGGGGTTCTTCACATTTGGGTGTGTTGGTTCAGTAATAAGTTGCATCAGCCCATGTTCATCACAGAAGGATGCAAGGGGGGCAGCTGTGTTAGAGAGTCAGTCAAAGTTGAGGTCTCCTAAAATAATAGTTTCTGGCAGCCCCCGTCCCAACTTGTCACTTAGATATGATACAAGCTGTAGGCCAGCAGATGGTGGTCTGTCGCATCCTACTACGCAGAGTACAGTGGTTCGTGTAATTTCCACTTTGAGAATTAGGCATTCAAATTCACCATGGCACAGATGCCGAGGATAAGCAGAAGGCAGAAAATTTGTCTTTAACGTAGATAGCTACCCTCCTCCTCTGGCATGCCTATCAGCTCTGGAACAAGGCATAGTTAAATGTTTACTTATCAGTGGTGCTGGGTCTGAAGCTGCTTCGAAATCACAAGTATGTCAGAGAGGTATGATTTACCCAGGTTTGTATTAAGGTTATCTTTTAAGGAGGCTACATATATTAATATGCAAGAAGCTTATTCCTTTAAATTGCTAGTTCTGCTGGTGAAGCAATAGCTTCTGGGGGGCCAGGGTTGAGTTCTACGTTGCCTGAACATAACAGGAGGATAAGTAGGATTTTTCTAAGAGCTCTAATTATAAGCTTGTAATTCCTGCCTTTCTCCCATCTAGTAGATCTGATGTTTTTAGGGACTGGAAAGTAGCCACAATAGAAGAGCTGATCTGTTGTATCAAGAGCTAGTACCCCTACCACAATAGGTGGGGAGGAGATAGAAGTCTGAATGGTGGGAGGTAGGCCTTGTGGTTCAGGAGTGCTATAAGTACTACTGGTATGTGTGGTCTAAGAGCAGGGTTTGAAGTATTGGTACTTGGAATCATGGAGGCAATTAAAGGATAAGTTGCCATGTGGTATACAGCACAAGGTGCCATTGTAGACCAAACATGATGGTAGTTCAGGTGTCCAATGCTGGGCAGCTGGTATCAGCAGAAGAAGGGGCAGTATAAGGAGCCATATAGAGCCCGACATGATGGTACCTCAAAAAAGGAGCAACGCAATTAGCCCAGGGGCCAGTGGGGTTGCTGGATTAATGCAGCTTATCTGTAGCTTTCTGATCCAGGTCGACCCGAATTTGATACCATTAAAGATATTTAGTGGTGAAGGCACAGCCAAGGAGAGCCTATGCATTTTAGTATGGTGAGGCCCTGAGAATTGGATCCCGTAAGCTGGACAGAGAAGAGGGGATCACGAGCTAAGTCTCTGTTGGTGGGGCACTGCGTCAGAGGACGTGAACTAATATTTTGGTGGGAGCTACTGTATTTAACAATCAAGTGGAGGTGGGGGAGGTCAAAAAGTTGCTGCAGTTGCCATACCTTGTAGGGCCTCAGGTCCATGTTCATGGGTCCCGAGTGTCGGCTAGAGGGGCGCCGACTGCCCGGTAGCTGGGAATCCTGCAGCTTAGGAGCTGGGAACCTGGGTGGCAGTTCCTCAGCTGAGGGAGAGAAGGAGAGTGAGGATTAATAAAGGGGATTCACACAAAGGGTTAGACAGAACAGCGGGGAGTCCAAAATTTGGAGAACAAAAGGACATGTATTACTTTGGTGCCAAAAGTGTCTAGGGCCAGTGCACATATGCAGAGAAAGGGCTGTAAATGCTAGATTTCTTTCCCAAACCACAATTCAAGGTCAACTGTCACAAGGGAGGCCCACAGGAAGGAGGCAGAGGACACCACAAGGAAAGGAAGCAGCTCCTGGTGGGGGACTCAGTTATTAGGGGGATAGAACTAGGGGGAGCAGGGAAAACTGAAGTAAGGTGCCTGCCTGTGCCATGGCTTGAGGGACAGAAGCTTATCCTGAATCACAAGAACAGCTGCACGGAGTCAGAGCTGGACGCCATTGTCCACCTAGGGACAAATGACTTGGCTCATCATGAGATTAGAGCAGTGCAGAAGGACTTTGAAGACAAGTAGCACACACAGTGTCCTTCTCAGAGGTGCTACCTGTCAATGGCATGAGTGAGGCGAGGGTACGTTGCACCATGCAGTTTAATGAATGGTTGAAAAAACGGTGTGGAGGACAGGGGTTTGGCTTCATTGGGGACTGGGGTTCCACCTGGAGGGACACCAGCCTATACTGGCAGGATGGTCTGCATCTGTCCAGGAAGGGAACAAATCTTTTGAGCAATCAGTTTAAATACTTCATTGGCAAGCTTTTTAAACTAGTCAAGGGGGAGGCACTGATAAGCAGCAGGAAAATCCCAGCCTCCTCTGCACAAAATAGGGTACTAAATGAGAAAGATCAAGGTAGAAAGGTCAGTGGGGATGCTGAATAGAAGGTAAAGCCATCAAAAATGGAGAGCAATGAGTACCAATGCCCGTAGTCTGAGTAAAAGCTTCCTGAATTAGTGGCCTTGATGGAAGAGGAACATCTGGATATTGTGGCAGTCACAGAAACATGGTACACACAAAACCATGACTGGATGTAAACATACTAGGATACACTATCTACAGGAGGGACAGGGACGGTAAAAGAGGAGGAGGAGTAGCTTTTACATAAGGGAAGGAATCAAAGCAACAGAACAAAAAGGAAAACAGGGAGGAGAAGAAGCACTGTGGTAAATTTGAAGACCGACAATGGCACCACAATCCGCACAGGGTTATGGACAGATCTCTTCCTCAGGGGAGGAAATGGACAAGGAAATGATAGAAAGTATACTTAGAAAGGCAGAAAAGGGGAGATATTGCTGATGGTGATCTGAATATGCCAGATGTTAACTGAGGCAGTTGCAGCCACTTCAAGAGTGGGGTTTTAGATGCTCCTACAGGGGGCATGCCTTAGACACCAGTATTGGAGCCCACTCGAGAGGGAGCAATCTTAGACCTGGTTCTCTCACATGGAGATGAAGAGAGGATCACAGATGTAGAAGTGGGTAGCCATCTGAGAACTAGCGACCATCGAACAGCATGGTTCACAATAAACACAGCAATAGAGTCAAGCCATACAAAGGCAAAAGTGCTGGACATTAGGAAGGTTGACTTTGCCAAAATGGGTGAGTCCCCAGCAAATGGGCAGGAAGGAGGGGTGGAAGAACAATGGGGAATAATAAAAACTGCCATCACAGAGGTAACAAGCCTTTGTGTGAAGCAAATAAACAAAACGAAATGATGCAAGAAACCATAATGGTTCTCAAAGGAAGTGGCAGTGAAGGTTCAAGAGAAAAAGAAAGCATTCAGGAAGTACAAGGAATCACAGAAGGAGCAGGACAGAGAACTGCATCAAGAAGCAAAAGGAAGCTGGGAAGGCAGTCAGAACAGCAAAGGCCCAAACTGAGAAAAGATAGCCAACCCAGTTAAGAAGGGGATTTTTAGGTACTTTATAGGTACATCAGGAGAGAAGGAAGACCAAGGGAGGGATAGTGAGGCTTAACAAAGGGGAGGAGGGTGGGCAGAGGGTGACTGTGAAAAGGCAGAGATACTAAAACAAATATTTTTGCTCAGTATTACAAAGGAAGAGGGGAGGTACCTAAAACAAACAGTAGAAACACTCTGATACAGAAGTTGACACCAGCCCATTTACAGAAGAAAGGGTTCTGAAAGAACTCTTAAAACTGAAGGTGGACAAAGCAATGGGGCCTGATGGGATTCATCCCAGAATTCTAAAAGAATTAAGGGTAGAACTAGTGACACCACTGACTACCCTCTTTAACAAATCATGGGAGGATGGGGTGGTACCCGAGGACTGGAGGAGGGTAGATGTGATTCCCCTTCACAAAAGTGGGAGCAAGGCAGAAACAGGAAACTACAGACCTGTTAGTTTAACCTCAGTGGTCGGGAAAATGATGGAATCACTTCTGAAGGAAAGAATTGTTGAGTATCTAGAGGCTAGAGGTGCACAGGACCCATGGCAGCATGGATTCACAGTGGGAAGGTCATGCCAGACAAATCTGATAGATTTCTTTGACTGGGTGACCAAAGTAGTAGATCAGGGAGGGCTGTGGACATGGCCTACCTAGACTTTAGCAAGGCACTTGGACACAGTCCCACACAAAAGATTAATATACAAGTTAGCCAGCCTGGGAGGGTCCCAAGATGACAGCCTGGGTAAAGAATTGGCTGGAGAATAGGACACAGAGTAATAGTAAATGGAGTCCACTCTGAAGAAAGGGGGGTTACTAGTGGGCTACCGCAGGGTTCAGTATTAGGACCGGTCCTCTTCAATGAGTGGTGACATTGCAGAGGGACTGGAAGGAAAAGTATGTCTCTTTGCAGATGACACAAAGATCTGCAACAGAGTTGATGCGCAAGGCGGGGTGGAAAGGATGAGAAGGGACTTGGCAAGGTTACAGGAATGGTCAAATGTATGGCAGCTTAGATTCAATGCTAAGAAGTGCAAGGTAATGCACCTGAAACAAAACCCAGGGGAAGAGTACACAATGGGGGTGAGATGCTAACAACAACAAAATGGAAAGGAGACCTGGGGTAGTCATATCAGATGACCCAAGGTAGGGCAACAATGAGAGGGCAGCAAGGAGGGGGTTGGGGATACTGGGATACATAGGGAGAGGCATCACCAGTAGAAAAGATGAAGTTATTAACCCTCTGTACAGACAGCTGGTGAAACCCCATCTGAGTACTGTGAGCAGTTCTGGAGACCCAGTCTCTCAAAGACATAGACAAGATGGAAGCTGTCCAGAGGAGGGCAGACTAAATGGTGCAGGTCTGCACTGGAAGACATATGAAGAGAGACTTAAGGAGCTTAATATGTATAGCTCGAGGAAAGGAGGGAGAGGGGGACATGATAGAAACTTTCAAGCACCTCAAGGAATCAACAAAGTCCAAGAGGGTAGCATCTTTCAAAAAAGAGAGGTGTCAAGAACAAGGGGCCAATTTGAAGTTGGGGGTGGCTCAGAGGTAATTTAAAGTATTTTTCACAGAGAGGGTTGTGGATGCATGGAACGGCCTTCTGGAGGAGGTTGTGGAGTCAAAACAGTGGTGGAAATCATAAGTACGGGGAGTCAGGCAATTCTAAGGGGTGGGTAGGGCGAGGCTGTTGGTTAACTAGGATCTGTGTTTATCCATTAGGTAGGGAAATGGGCAGACTGGGTGGGCCAAGCGGTCCTTATCTGCCATCAAATTCTATGTTTCTATGTTTCAATTATAGACTGGGTTAACACTTCAGCTTTTTAACATTTGTCCCAACATAAACATTTTTAGGGTTTAAAATCAAAGAGCAGAAGCAGGCTTTTGCCAGGGACCAATCAGAGCGTGGTCTGAGAGGCTGGTAATCTGATTGGCTGGGCAGCTGCTACACACTTGTAGAGCCTTGGGTTCAGGTTCAGAATCAACGGCCAGAGGGACGCCGCGACGACCCGGTAGCCGAGAACTCATGCTTAGAGCTGGGAGCCTGGGTGGCAGTTCCTCGCTGAGGGAGAGAAGAAGAGTGAGGATTAATAAAGGGATTCACACAAAGGGTTAGACAGAACACAGGGAGTCCAAAATTTGCAGAACAAAAAGACGTGTATTGTACCAGCAATGCCAAAAGAGGTAGTGAGGAGTAGTAGTAGGTGGTTGCACCCATGTAGTTTGTTTGGTGTTGCTGGCCTGGGTTAACTGCAGCCGGTTTATAGTTGAAAGGGAAGATAGTCGAATTAGGGTGAGGTCCCTAACAGTGGGCAGGTAGAGCAGAAATTGAGATGAGTTAGATGGAGGGCTGGAGAAAAGGTTGAGAGCAAATGTGTGATCCCGTGGGTGGACTGCTTTAAAAGGGGCGGTGAGAAAGTGGGTCAACTCCAGGTATTGAAGACAGGGAGGCCAATAGCATGAAAATGTAGCAGTGGAGGACCAATCAGCTGCTAGGCTGAGAAAGGGGAGGAGGGGTCTATTTAAACTGTGAGGAGGAGGAGGGGTGAGGAGGGTGGGTAAAAATCAGTCCAGAACACAGCACAGAAAGAGAGATTTCCTGAGATCAGGAAGTGCCAGACGTTGGAAAAATCAGCCGAGGGGTAAAGCTGCCAATCAGTGCCTGGTTCCTCCACTGGGCATCCAGTCAAAACAGTGGCATTCAAAACTACAAGTTTCGGAGGTCCAGTGCGTACCTGAATCTGTCCCAGGGTCAGTCAGGTGGTCTGTTAGCTGTGGCCTGTGCAGAGAGAGCCAGGGCCACAAGGGCAGCTTGGGAAGCCCACAGATGGGCTGTCTGAATCTGTCCGGGGGTCACTCGGGTGGTCTGTTAGCTGTGGCCTGCTCAGAGAGAGCCAGGGCGACAGGAGCAGCTTGGGAAGCCTGCAGATGGGCTGTCTGAATCTGTCCAGGTGTCAGTCGGGTGGTCTGTTAGCTGTGGCCTGCTCGCAGAGAGCCAGGGCCACAGGAGCAGCTTGGGATGCCCGCAGATGGGCTGTCTGAATCTGTCCAGGGGTCAGTCGGGTGGTCTGTTAGCTGTGGCCTGCTCGGAGAGAGCCAGGGCCACAGGAGCAGCATGGGAAGCCCGCTGATGGGCTGTCTGAATCTGTCCGGGGGTCAGTCGGGTGGTCTGTTACCTGTGGCCTGCTCAGAGAGAGCCAGGGCCACAGGAGCAGCTTGGGAAGCCCGCAGATGGGCTGTCTGAATCTGTCCGGGGTCAGTCGGGTGGTCTGTTAGCTGTGGCCTGCTCGGAGAGAGCTAGGGCCACAGGAGCAGCTTGGGAAGCCCGCAGATAGGCTGTCTAGATCTGTACGGGGGTCAGTCGGGTGGTCTGTTAGCTGTGGCCTGCTCGGAGAGAGCCAGGGCCACAGGAGCAGCTTGGGAAGCCCGCAGATAGGCTGTCTAATCTGTACGGGCTGAGTGGTGGTCTGTTAGCTGTGGCCTGCTTGGAGAGAGCCAGGGCCACAGGAGCAGCTTAGGAAGCCCGCAGTAAGGTACTTTCTTCCTTGTGAACATACTTTCATTCAGACTAGTTATCATTCAAACAACTGAGTATTTTGGATGGCCCTGCTGATAATAAACTTGAATGAGCTAGTTGGTAACAGTGAGCCTGCATTTGGCAATCTACAACCTAGATGCTCACATGCAAAGAATACAATAAAAACCCGACAAAAGTCTAAAACCAAACTTATGAAACACATAAAATGTATCTGAACATTTAACTTTACCTATACAATATCATTGCAGCCTGAGTAAAGCTCAGGTAAATTACATGGTACCCTGACTACTGTATGAGGTAGTAAACATATATTGATATATATTTATTTATATTCTTTGTAAACCAGGTAAGGCCCACTAGGCAAAACTGCCTGTTTTCAGGGGTGACCCAGGAACACTGGGGAGGTTAAGTGACTTGCTTGGAGTCACACAGTTTGCAAGTGGATGCTGTGGGAATCAAACTCAAGTTTGCTGGATGTACCCAGTTCAATCACTGTTAGTTACCCTAACCAGTAGGCTATGCTGCCAGCCATAACACCACCCATATATAATGTTTTAATATATGATTTCAGAAATAGCACACAGTACCTGCAGTGCAAATTATGAACATTAAACACTTTACAACATTTTACTAAAACTGAATTATTTGCCACTCTATCTGCTTATTTTGTCTTACACCAAAGTGGGTGAATAGTTGACAAAGCCTGTAAATAGATTTTGATCAGACTTCCTTGTTCTACATCCAGAAACAGATAAAATTTGTTTATTCTGGATTTATTTAATATTGATTTTCTGTGGCTCACTAAATAGAATATGTTTAGCATTGTATGAGGTAGATTGTTTACATTTTGGAAGAGGCAACACATCTTATCCATTTTGGATTCATGTTAGGAACATACGTTTTTCTTCATTTAAAAACATATTCAAGTGTCAGTGTATTAGTTTAGTAGTTTATGCTGACTAATATATGCTGCAGAAAACAGAAAAGGATTTATTGTGAAGTCTATAGTAGAACTCCTGTAATTTCCCAGCAAGATTTGCAAAAAATCTCTGCAATTTCTGGTTACTTTTCCCTCAATTTTCCAGTGGCCCTGCCCATGTGTGCTGATACTTGTATTTTTTTGCATCATCCAGTGTAATATAAATAGTAAAAGATGTTTAGGCACATAATAAATAAAAACTGTGGTTTCAGGAAGGAAAGCATTCCTCAGCTGATGAAGAGGTTGGTGGGAAGCATGGGTGGTTAAACTGAATGGCTGATTACAGTAAAGCAATATGTGTGGTTTCCTTACTGATTCTATATGCAGCAAAGCAGAAAGAATGCAAAGTACAGCAGCATTCATTTTAAGATGCTGAAATCTGGGCCGGCTTGCTGGCACTGTGGTTGTGCTACTGCTTACAATGCCAGCAACCCAGGGTTAGAAGCAAACTCGGGTTGCAGAAGGTCTGGCCAGGGGAGTAGGATTGAAAACCTGGAGGGCTGCTCTCCTCTGGGGAGAGTGGGCTGCAGGTCCCACTGCTTTACCACTACCTGGGTGACCATGGGTGGTGGTGCAATGGGGCTGCAGAGCAATTGGGAGGGGTGGACACTAGCCGGGATCTGGAGCAGTGCCGTGTCTCTATGTGCCCTACCTCCTTGGATCCCCTCAAGTGCTGGTGCCCTCAGGGACAGAGACCAGAAAACCAGGAACAATCATCCCACATCGGCCACTGGTAGAAGGGAGCCAGCTGCCCCAGACTTCATAACCAGACTCCATGAGGTACCCACTGGGATGCCCAACACACACTAAGGAACTGTGGAGGGTTGTCCTGGAGTCCTCTCCCTTTCCACCTGGGGGATACAACCCAGGAAGGATAGGGCAGGCCTGCAGGAGTTCCTGAGCATTACTTAGGGAGAAGCTAGGGGATAACCAGTCTAGGGATCTCTGAAAAGTGGAGACTGATGCTGTGAGAAGGTGGCATAGAAAGAGTAAATAAAATTTTTTTAAAAAGATTCTGAAAGGTAAGGGAATCTGTGCAGTGACATGCAATTTCCTTCTTCAGGTGAAGCTACCTCTGGCTGGAAGCTGCAACACTGGACTTAGGATTTGCAAGAAAGTGAGTTGTGCTCACAACAGAGGGAGGTGAACCTTATAATTTACAATTGTCTTTGGTTTGAAGCAGATTCCTTAGGAAAGTTAATATTCTTCAGGTGGAGGATACTTCTAACTGAAGGGTGAAATAAGGAACTTAGAATTATCAGCAAAGGCAGTCTTTCAATCAACAGAGGGAGGTGGACCTTGCTTTACTTTTGTTACAATTGTTAAGATTTTCAGGGCAGGAAGAGTTTAAACCCACAGGGACTGAATACTGTTTACTGTGTCTGTCCTTGTGCACAGCTGACTTGATTGGAGTTAGCGATTGACTTTTTGCATTGCAATATTTGTAATATTGTGAGTTATTCACTGGGCTAAGAATGTGTCATAAGTCCTGAATTGAGAGCAGGTTACAGGCTGTGTATTGGACCCAGGCAGTGCCTAGGGGGTGGAAACTGTTTTTTCTTTTGTTTATCTCTGTGTGCCTTAAAAGACCAGGCCAGACTGTGTCAGGAAGTGCTTACATCACAGCTACTTATCAGCCAATAGCTTTGGAAGAATCTTACAGACCTGATAACAGTACTAATTTTAGCAGGCTCATCAGATAGCCTAATATTCTTCAGGTGAAGCTACATCTGGCTGGAAGCTGCAACACTGGACTTAGGATTTGCAAGAAAGCGAGTTGTGCTCACAACAGAGGGAGGTGAACCTTACAATTTACAATTGTCTTTGATTTGAAGCAGATTCCCTAGGAAAGTTAATATTCTTCAGGTGGAGGATACTTCTAACTGAAGGGTGAAATAAGGAACTTAGAATCATCAGAAAAGGCAGTCTTTCAATCAACAGAGGGTGGTGGACCTTGCTTTACTTTTGTTACAATAGTTAAGATTTTCAGTGCAGGAAGAGTTTAAACCCACAGGGACTGAATACTGTTTACTGTGTCTGTCCTTGTGCACAGCTGACGTGTTTTGAGGCTGACTGCTTTCAGAGCACAAGTCACCAGGCTGTTTTGGGGCTGGGAGGTTTACCTGTGTCTGACTTGGATGTTTGATTTTTCTCTGTTTGATTAGCAAGGTATTTTCTCTGTCAAATTGTCGGTAGGGCATCTTGCTGACAGGAAAGCACTCATCGAGCGGTAGGTCAGAGCTTTAGCTGATTGTTTCATGAGGGCACAGTTTAGGGCCCAAACCCTTCCCACCTCTCCCACCCACCCTTGGAAATAGTTCCTTTATACCTGGGGTTCTGCATAATTTCTCAAGAGGGCAAGGCATATCACTGTCATATCCTCTCTAGCACACTGCACTGACTATATAAGCATACACATTATATAATATATATATTTCTATATAACAAACCAATCACACACACACACACAAAAAACTATACAAGGTAGATAGACATGTGGGGAGTAGTGCAATGTAATGGCTGTGGGGCAGCAGTCTTCCGGGAGTCTTTTTGGAGGCTGAGATGCTGCCCTGTTTGCAGACAACTCTCTGCCCTGAGGGAGGAAGTTGCCCATCTTCAGGCCGCACTGGACAGTAGTAAGGGAACCTCCCCCATCCAGGGAGCACCAGAGCCACCATTACTACCTCAGAGGTTGTGAAAAAAGCACAGCAGTTGGACCACAGTGGGCTCAGGGAGGGTAAGGGTGGTGGAACAGAGGCACACCCAGTCAGTTGTTCCACTCCACAATCCATACACCATTCTGGGGGAGCATAGTTCCCCTATGGATGCACCCGCAGAGGAGACTAAGGAGGTTGCAGACAACTGCCACAAGGGAGGCCCTCAGAAAAGAGGCAGAGAGCACCACAGGGAAAGGAAGCTGCTCCTGGTGGGGGACTCAATTATTAGGGGGATAGAACTGGGGGGAGCAGGGAAAACTGAAGTAAGGTGCCTGCCTGGTGCAATGGCTTGGAGGGACGGGAAGCGCATCCTTAGGATCATGAGAACAGTTGCACGGGAGTCTGAGCTGGATGTCATTGTCCACCTAGGGACAAATGACTTGGCTCATCATGAGATTAGAGCAATGCAGAAGGACTTTGTAGAGTTGGGGAGGAGCCTAAGACAAGTAGCACACACAGTATCCTTCTCAGAGGTGCTGCCTGTCAATGGCATGAGTGAGGCGAGGGTACTTTGCACCATGCAGTTTAATGAATGGTTGAAAAAATGGTGTGGAGGACAGGGGGTTTGGCTTCATTGGGGACTGGGGTTCCACCTGGAGGGACACCAGCCTATACTGGCAGGGCGGTCTGCATCTGTCCAGGAAGGGAACATGTCTTTTGGGCAATCGGTTTAAATGCTTCATTGGCAAGCTTTTAAACTAGTCAAGGGGGGAGGCACTGATAAGCAGCAGGAAAATCCCAGCCTCCCCCTCCAAAACAGGGTACTAAATGAGAAAAAGATCAAGGTAGAAAGGTCAGTGGGGGATGCTGCAACAGAAGGTAAAGCCATCAAAAAATGGAGAGCAATGAGTACCAATGCCCATAGTCTGGGTAACAAGCTTCCTGAATTAGTGGCCTTGATGGAGGAGGAACATCTGGATATCATGGCAGTCATGGAAACATGGTACACACAGAACCATGACTGGGATGTGTAAACATTCCAGGATAAACTATCTACAGGAGGGACAGGGAGGGTAAAAGAGGAGGAGGAGTAGCTCTCTACATAAGGGAAGGAATCAAAGCAACAGAACAAAAGGGTAAACAGGGAGGAGAAGAAGCACTGTGGATCAATTTGGAGGCAGGCAATGGCACCACAATCCGCATGGGGTTGCATACAGACCCCCCCTCTCAGGGGGAGGAAATGGACAAGGAAATGATAGAAAGTATACTTAGAATGGCAGATAAAGGGGAGATATTGCTGACTGGTGATCTGAATATGCCAGATGTTAACTGGAGTGCAGTTGCAGCAGCCACTTCAAAGACTGGGGTTATTCTAGATGCCCTACAGGGGGCATACCTTAGACAACTAGTATTGGAGCCCACTCGAGAGGGAGTAATCTTAGACCTGGTTCTCTCAAATGGAGATGGAGAGAGGATCACAGATGTAGAAGTGGGTAGCCAACTGGGGAAATAGCGACCATCAAACAGTATGGTTCACAATAAACACAGCAATAGAGTCAAGCCATACAAAGGCAAAAGTACTGGACTTTAGGAGGGATGACTTTGCCAAAATGGGTGAGTGCCTAAGAAATGCATTAGCAAATGGGCAGGAAGGAGTGTGGAAGAACAATGGGGAATAATAAAATCTGCCATCACAGAGGTAACAAGACTTTGTGTGAAGCAAATAAAAAAAAGATGCAAGAAACCACTATGGTTCTCAAAGGAGGTGGCAGTGAAGGTTCAAAAGAAAAAGAAAGCATTCAGAAAGTACAAGGAATCACAGAAGGAGCAGGACAGAGAACTGTATCAGTTAAAGCAAAAGGAAGCTGGGAAGGCAGTCAGAACAGCAAAGGCCTGAACCGAGGGAAAGATAGCCAACTCAGTTAAGAAGGGGGATAAAACCTTTTTTAGGTACATCAGGGAGTGAAGGAAGACTAAGGGAGGGGTAGTGAGGCTTAATAAAGGGAAGGGGGTGGGCAGAGGGTGACAGTGAAAAGGCAGCAATACTAAACAAATATTTTTGCTCAGTATTTACAAATGAAGAGGGGGAGGTACCTAAAACAAACAACAGAAACACTCTGGATACAGAAGTTGATATCAGCCCATTTACAGAAGAAAGGGTTCTGAAAGAACTCTTAAAACTGAAGGTGGACAAAGCAATAGGGCCTGATGGGATTCATCCCAGAATTCTAAAAGAACTAAGGGTAGAACTAGTGACACCACTGACTACCCTCTTTAACAAATCATGGGAGGATGGGGTGGTACCCGAGGACTGGAGGAGGGCAGATGTGATTCCCCTTCACAAAAGTGGGAGCAGGGCAGAAGCAGGAAACTACAGACCTGTTAGTTTAACCTCAGTGATAGGGAAAATGATGGAATCACTTCTGAAGGAAAGAATTGTTGAGTATCTAGAGGCTAGAGGGGCACAGGACCCAAAGTAGCATGAATTCGCTGTGGGAAGGTCATGCCAGACGAATCTAATAGATTTCTTTGACTGGGTGACCAAAGTAGTAGATCAGGGAGGGGCTGTGGACATGGTCTACCTAGACTTTAGCAAGGTATTTGACTCAGTCCCACACAAAGATTAATATACAAGTTAGCCAGCATGGGAGTGGGTCCCAAGATGATAGCCTGGGTAAGAATTGGCTGGAGAATAGGACATAGAGGGTAATAGTAAATGGAGTCCACTCTGAAGAAAGGGGGGTTACTAGTGGGGTACCGCAGGGTTCAGTATTAGGACCGGTCCTCTTCAATATCTTTATAAGCGACATTGCAGAGGGACTGGAAGGAAAAGTATGTCTCTTTGCAGATGACACAAAGATCTGCAACAGAGTTGATGCACAAGGTGGGGTGGAAAGGATGAGAAGGGACTTATCAAGGTTACAGGAATGGTCAAATGTGTGGCAGCTTAGCTTCAATGCTAAGAAGTGCAAGGTAATGCACCTGGGAAACAAAAACCCAGGGGAAGAGTACACAATGGGGGATGAGATACTAACAACAACAAAAATTGAAAGGGACCTGGGGGTAGTCATATCAGATGACTTAAAGGTGGGCAAACAATGTGAGAGGGCAGTAAGGAGGGCTGGGGGAATACTGGATGCATAGGGAGAGGCATCACCAGTAGAAAACAGGAAGTTGTTATCCCTCTGTACAGATAGCTGGTGAGACCCCATCTGGAGTACTGTGTGCTGTTCTGGAGACCCAATCTCCGCAAGGACATAGACAAGATGGAAGCTGTCCAGAAGAGGGCACTAAAATGGTGCAGGGTCTGCACCAGAAGACATATGAAGAGAGACTAAAGGAGCTTAATATGTATAGCCTCAAGGAAAGGAGGGAGGGGGACATGATAGAAACTTTCAAGTACCTCAAGGGAATCAACAAAGTCCAAGAGGGTAGCATCTTTCAAAAAAAGAGGTGTGCAAGAACAAGGGGCACAATTTGAAGATAGAGGGGTGGCTCAGAGGTAATGTAAGGAAGTATTTTTTCACAGAGAGGGTTGTGGATGCATGGAACGGCCTTCCGGAGGAGGTTGTGGAGTCAAAAACAGTGGTTGAATTCAAGCATGCATGGTACAGTCATAAGGCAATTCTGGGGGGGGTAGAAAGAAGTAGGCTGCTGGTTAGCTAGGATCTGCAGCTTATCCATTAGGTAGGGAAATGGGCAGACTGGGTGGGCCAAGCGGTCCTTATCTGCCATCAAATTCTATGTTTCTATGTTTCCATGAGGCACTGGTACAAGAATTCAAAATCTGCAAACCAAGCAGGATTCCATGAATTTTACCGGTGTTACCGGTAAAAACAGAAAACCAGGGTCCCTGTAAATCAGGTATATTGAAAGATAGCAAAGACGTGGGCACTGGCAGGAGGGTATCTACATGGAACATTGAGCTGTTTAAGCAGAAACTTTAGGGGGTTGATAAAGGGGGGGGAAGCTGCTCAATACTGTTGGATATAAGAAACAAAAGGCCTGTCTGATGAAGTCTTAATGGAATCGGGGTACTATTCAATGAGATGCCACAATCAATCTTAAATAATAGGGGTAAGGATAATGAGTGAACAGGCATGTGAGGTATGTGGGTGCTTGAGAATGAATACGCATATGAAGGACTGTGAACCAGTGGTAGTTCCTACAGGTGATGGAGCTAAGTCATCTAAGATGGTTATAAAGCTAGCAGTGGTGAATTTTAGGGTAACTCTCAATGGCAAATCTACATAGCCTGTTGTGCAAGGCATCCAGCTTGTGAAGTATGGTTTTAAGTGCTGAGTAGTAGTACTATATCTCCATAATGGAGCAGACTGAGTGGTCTGGATAGTAAGAAACAGGTGGGTGATGGGGCTCAGTTTAACATTCTTATAAAAAAACAAACAAAAAACACCTCTATCATTACAACATCTATAGCCTTGTTACATTGCACCATTAGCAGGAGTGTGAGACCATGTACCCTTATGTAAGAAACCTTGCATTAACTACCCTTTTTATGGCTATGGGTGAAGCCTACAACCATCTTGCTGTCTGTAGCTGGAAAAATGGAGTATTGTGGAACACATATTTTGGAGTTCTCAGTGTATCCTTCCACATCTACAAATCACTGTGTCAATTGAAATAAATTACTCCCTTCTTTCTGTTTGGAATGTTAGAGACATAACTCCAAGCTGCTTATCAGATGGCATTAGGAAAATTAAACAGCTTGTTAAATATTGGTTGTCTATTAAACTGGAGATTTGTTTACCCCCTTTGAAATGCAACAACTTGCACATTTAAATACTTAGCATTTAAACATTTTCTTGCTACAAGCTTCAGTTGGACAAGTATCGTCCTTCAAGAAAGATTCATACCTCATAAATGTCACCCTTTCCCAGCAAATCTAAAGAGATTTATAGTTGTTTTAACCAATTAAGACGCTATCTGATAAGGACTGTCTCAGACATATGCCAGGTCTTCTGTGAACTATCCAGGCGAAATATATAGCAATCAGCAGGCATTTTTTTACTATGCTTTTTGGGGGAAAAATATATTGAGCTACAGCAAACACACACACACACTGTACACACCATCCTCATGGCCACAACAATGGAAATAAATACTGCAATCTAATATGTTATAAAGCAATAAAGAAACTGTTTATGCCAGTGAACACAGTGAAGTTCAGTTTACAGCAGATTTCCTTTAAATATTTCTTATCCTATATTTTGCATCCTGGATAATGCAGGGGAGATGCTACATCTCATTGTCATAGGGATCTTTGTTTACACATTTTTGCACTGTATTTACTCAGGATGTTCCAGATTAGATGCAATATCTTGTTTTCAGTGGGGTCATGATTTTATAATTTTTATAATGTATTTATTAGGGTAGCCTAGTCTAGATGTAAAATATTGTTTTCACTGTGTTCTGATTTTATGCAATGCAGCATAATATTGTGTAGATGTAGAGCTCCACTGAAAATGAGATGCCATTTCTTCTATGAACTATCCAGGCTAAATATATAGCAATCAGTAGGCATATTCTAGGAAAACACATTGTAAAAATGTGTAAAAGAAAGATAAAATTGAAACTGCCTCTCAGCAGATCAGTATTGTGCAAATTCATTAGAAATAATGGGTAAAAGCACCCCAAAAGCTCTCCACAGCCATTTTGGCTGTAACCAGTACTTGTTATAATAATGCAGTGTACAGAAACGTCTCCAAATAGGGTACAGGCAAATATCCCCCCACAATAAATGTCTTCATATTGTGCAAATGCCCGAATACGCTAAGCTTACAAACACTACAACAGATTGGAATCAGAGGCTTACTCACAACATGTAAATTAATTATTAATTTGGTTCATTACACAGCTTCCAGATACATTAAATCCAACATTTTGGTGTTGACTTACCCCTTCATCAGGGAATCTGGAACCTAATAAATAATCAATTTTTAAAAAATTAAAACATCATCATACATTATAATAATAAGCAAAAATATATTTTATAAATAGACCAATTATTGAGCCCACATGTATGTTTTTCAGTATGTAATTAGTATATAATGTTCAAATACTTATCATTCCTTTGTTTTCCAAGCTAATAAAGTGGTGAACATACAAAGGAGTTTTTTTTTTATTTTTTACATTTTTAAAATCTATTGAACTCACACTATCCACCTTACAGGCCAGAATAAATGAATATATATATATATACTGTATAGGTATATATATATATATATACATACACACACATATACATACATAAATACATAGATACATACATATATTTTATGAGCCACTATATTTAGGGTTCAGTAGGCATGTTATTGTTAAACCTTAAATTTTGAACTTTAATATCTTCACAACTGTTTAACAGATTTGCAGGAAATTTTGCAAGGTTTAACATTAACGTGCTTTACTCAACCTTAAATACAGTGGCACTACTTGCACCACTACACTGTGAGTGTATGTGTATGTATATATATATATATATATATATATATATATATATATATATATATATATATATATATCTATATAAAACTTTTCAAGCATTGTTTGCAATCCAAAAGAAATTGTTGATTGTCTGAGAAAATATAGGAAACTCACGAATCATATTTACAGTTTAGAGAAATCAATTCCAATGATGTTTACCTGACATTCCTTTTGTGTCTTGCTTATACAATACTTGTGCATGCTTCTTAAAGAAAATTTGTTTTAGCTGTGCATATACAAATACTCTTAATTAATGCCCTAGTGTGGCTTTGGCAAGCTTCCCTCCATGTGATGAAATCTACTCTTCTTATACATGCATTTGTCATGCATACTCTCCTTATATGTGCATTTGGCATGCACACTGTGACTAACTACACTTTGGGCCATACCAGCTTCTAGGACAGTTAGGTCTGATTCACTTTTCCTACTGCCACCACATGGTTATACCAGAAAAAGACCTATGTCCTGCTCAGGAACTTGAAGGGTCACAGACAGTAATATTTAGTAGAGTGCATTTTGGATGGTGGTCTTCACGGTTGTGAAAAAAAAAATTCTGCCAGCAGAATTTCAATGAAAGTCAGACCTTCACTTCTGCAAAAGTTCAGAAATCATTTCACCAACTTTTGTGGAAACTCCACCTAAAAACTGCAGAATAAATGTAAAAAATATGGGTTAATGTATTAAACTGTGGGAAAAAAATTAGTAGAACTGATCACTGTCAGTGTTCAGTTCTTGATCCCACAGTTTAACTCATTAACCATCCCCCTCCAATCGCTGTCTCCTGGCCCTTGATTTCTTGTGCTCCCCCTGCTGATTGCTGGCCCCACATCTCAAAAATTGTTGTGTCCAGTCTCTCCACCCACTGATTGCCCCTCCACATACAAAATAATCATATCCTCAATCCTCATTCCCAGGTGTCTAGTGCCCCCCCACCTGCCGACTGCTGTCCCCATATAAAAAAATACCCTCATTCCTGGGTGTCTAGTGGCCTCCCAGCCATGATGTCTGGTCTTATAGAAGAAAACATTTTAGTGTCCATTCCCCCCCCAGCCACCGATTGCCCCTCCATATAAAAAATAATTAAATATTCTTTCTTCATTCCCTGGTGTCTAGTGGACCTCCCACCCTGCCAGGTAGTCCATCATTACCACCCCAATCCCCCCATCTATTCCCAACCCCAAGCAGGTGACCAGCACAGCCCACCTCTCTCCTCCATGGCTGGCCACCCACTGAGCTAAATGAATGAGTGTGTGCTTGTGCAAGCACATGCTCATTCATTGCAGCTCCTGGTCATCCTCTAGCACAGTTTTCAAGGGTGGAGAAGGGAAGGGAGCTGTTCCGGTCACCCGCAGGGATGGTGAGATGGGGAACCTCCCCCTCCCTTTTCTCTACCCTTTGAAAACTATGCTGTAAGATGACTGGGAGCCATAATGAATTAACATGTGCACTCATTCATTCAGCCAAGTGGATGATCAGCTGCTGAGGAGAGAGGAGGGATGTGCCGGTTGCTTGTTTTGGGCTGGGATGGGAGGAGCAGGGTGGTGATGGACTACCTGCCAGGGTGGGAGAGTTGAGGGGTCCACTAGACACCAGGAAATGAGAAAAGAACATTTTATTTTTTTATATGGAGTCTGGTTGGCAGCTGGGGGGCATTGGACACGAAAATGTTTTTTTGTATAGGGCCGGTGATCGGTGGTGGGGGGGGTCACTAGACACCAGGGAATGAAGGTATTTTTTATATGAGGCTGGTGTTTGTGGGGGCACTAGATACAGCAAGGAATGAGGATTGAGGATATTATTATTTTGTACATGGAGGGGTGAACTGTTGGTGGGGGGACTGGACACAGCATTTTTGTTATATGGGGCTGGTAATCAGCTTGGATGAGGGCACAAGACACCAGGGCCAGTGGTTGGTGGGGAAGGGGGGATATATCACTAAATAATACATTAAACTGTGGATGGAATAAATTCCACAGTTTAATGTGTTATTATATAGTTCAGATCAAAAATTCCACAGAAAAGAGCAAAAATCCATGGAAAATGGTCAGAAGTTTCCAGTCTTGTCATAGACGAAAGTACAAAAACTTTCACGGAATTTCTGAAATTCCACTAAAATTCTGCTACCAGCAGAAATATTACATTTACCTTTGCAATAATGATGCTCAGCCACTTGTTCCATAAAAATAGATTCTTTATTACTAAATGATACACATATTACAAACAGGATATGTACAGCAATCAAAAAGATTTACACATTTAAAGGAAAGGATAACAATACAGTTTGAACAGATAGATGACTGATAGAA